>OZ012714.1:14397499-14662499 GCA_963942605.1 Poecilus cupreus
TTTACCTAAGGCTTATTGTAATATAAATATTACCCATAATGGGTAATAAGCGTGACTTTATTTTTATTTTATATAAACAATGTTTTTATTGCATTGGACTGCGTATATCGTGAACATATAGCTACCGTGAACACCAGTTCTAAAATAAAAACAGTAAAATAACATTTAATGTTGTAACTCACTAGGCGGGAGACAATATTATTAATAAGTAAGAGTGTACTTTTATTATCAATATTGTAAAAAGTTTTACGTTTTTTTTTTTTTTTAATTTTGTTTACGCACTGATTATCTACTCGTAATATTCAGACAACTGCCAAAGAACATTTATTTCATCCGTTGTTTTTTCTTAAATTAATATCTCAAGTATCGACTATAATAGGTATATTTTTGCTGCGATCATAACTACATCTCAACAGATCAAACAGAAATCAGAGAAATTGTAGTAAACAATACACTGAGAAGAAAATAGTATTAATTAGTTAATTTAACTGAGTAATCAGTTAATTTGTGCGCAACTGAAAAGTTTAGTTAAAGCAACTGAATACTCCAGTAATATTTACTGAATATGGGAGATAAATAGTCCTTTGTTTTATTATGATATAAAATGATATCTAGGTAATGTTTTTGAAGCAAAACAAATTATTTTAATATGTAATTAAAACATTTTAAGAATTTTATAAAAATCTTCACAAGCCAAATAATTTTAAATTATGGAACCTTGTCACAAAACTTGATTGACAGGTCAATTCCTGTATAAATAACTTCTAGTTGATTGAACTGCGACTGTCAGTCATTTCCACTGAATTTTCAGTTATTTTCTGAGAAATGCAGCAAATAGTTCGGTGGTAATGCATCGGAATGTTGATCGTGACATGCTCAGTTCGAATTTCCCAACCGACAGTTGCCATTTTTAATTTTTGGTTCTCCTCTACTTAGGCAATTGTGGACCTTTACTTGACGGCTGGTAAGCGCACTTCATGCGCAAAATTATATCACTTACAGAGAAATTGGTAGAAGGTTTGATAATATATTTATTTAATTACTTTATTTAACTGAGAAATGATACATTCACTTGTTTTTCGAATAACTGAAATATTCAGTACCTAAATACAGCTATATTACTGAATTTTTCAGTTAAATGGATTGAATAATATAGTAAGAGTAACTCAACTAGTTTTTAACTTCATTTTTCGTATTATTTAAACTAACTCGATTTCTCTCTGTGTAGCAAGTTAGTGTGTTAGGGATTTATATCAGAGATATTTAAACAAAGATCATTTTTAAATCTCCTTTGCGGTGTCAGCATGCACCGTACAGGTATTTGTATACCGGAAGCGCTCAGCAACAGCAAGCGCAAGTCTTTGTTTCCTCCGGGTTTCACTTCTCGGCCGCCCGCTCCCCGCGCCGAATTGCCCAACGTCGTCCCACTGACCCAGATCCGGGAGGCCGCGATCGCGCTTGACGCTGGCACACTCGCAATTCCTTCGCTCAACTCACAGCGAGCCGCAATACATAGCGTAACTCGTAGCGCCGTAACGCAACGCGTAATGTGACGATACGCACGTTCCACGTGACGTCATCACGCACTGGCTCGCTGGGGGCTACTGCCTTCCGCACCCGAAAAAGACGAGCAACACTAAACTATATTCACTGAAGTAATGATTAATATTAAAGAGGCTAGAGGCTAATTGCCAATGTATTCCAAAACTTGTGATACTGTAGCTGGATTATTACATAATATAATACATTTTATTATTTACGCATTATACCTAGTTTATTTATTTTCATACTCTGCGTAATAAAAAGTAATTTACAATTTACAGTACAGGGGGCAAAACAGTTTTTACCTACCACAAACAAAACAAAAATAACAAAACAATATATTCTACATTAAGTAGAAATACTGGATAAGAAGAAGTTTTGAGCATTTTTTAAATGATTTATATTTTCTATGTTTGTACAAAAAATAGTATGTTTTTAGGAGTAAATATGACTGTGTACTTCGCACATAATTGCCCAAACAAACTTGCAATTAGTCCAATTTTATATAACATTGCTAATGAAGATTACTAGGCAGTAAAGTTTCTAGTAAATAACTTTCATAGCAACTATTGTAAAAACTGGAAATTACACTTTGTCCGAACTAATAACTAACAGTTGTATTTATAGTCTGTCTTTGTCACATACACCCTTATTCAATCGTTGGTTAATTTTACGTGTCTAATATGTCCATCTCTACTTCAAAAGAAAAAGAATAGATGATCACTTCACGGACGGAAATTTAAACTTTAATTTCTCATTTCAGTATTAATTTTAAGTTATATTTACGGTTTCATATTATATAGTTATAATAATAAATATTAATAATAATACAACGTTCAAAAAGAAATCCTAAAAAGATACCTACACTATAGTAAACCACAAAAGTAATGTATTTATAGTCATGAGCTACGAAAACAAAGATTCCTATTTTTTACCGTTTATAAATTAAAATTTTCGGGAGATTATATATTGGACACGTCTCATTTTATGATAGTGAAATCCAAACCAATGTTTTTGAGTACCATTTCTGTTTATTTCACGATGTATTAGGAATTATGGATTTATAAATAAAGAAAACAATTTGATGTTTTAATCAAAAGTCTGAATAAATAATCAACTTCACAAGGCTTTATTCCATTTCCAATATTAAATTATATTGATTGTTGATATTATAGAAACAACATTGCTTTATAAATTGACAAATAATCATAATTAATTATATTATTTCAAACATTTAAATTAATTGCTTTTGAATTGTCTGTCTGTTAATACGATGTACAATGTATACATTAGGAATTATGAAGTTATGGAATATTTTGTTCTGAACATACAACAGAAAACAGTTTGCTGTTTTGAATCAAAAGGCTAAACAAATAATTAACTTCATGTGGTATTGTTTCGTTTTCAATATTAAATTATATTGATTGTTGACATTATAGGTAAAACATTGACAATTATAATAATTACTCATTACTCTGCATTATTTCAAGCATTTAATAACTCGTTTTATTCATAAAGCTGATATTATATATAAAAAATATTTTATTTTGTTTATTACCTTAAATTTTAAATCTATCCGTAGCCGTTAAATTGTATTAAAATTTTTAAATTGCAATCAAATTATTTTTTGTGCATATGAAAAATTAATAGAAAAGTTTTTACTGCACGGTTATATTTTTTATTTAAAGTAATTGCTAAAAAAATATAATAGTATTCTGTAACTATTCATAGAATTGAAATATAACTTTTAATAAATGTCTGTGATAATGAAATAGAGAATTTATCGAAATATTTTTCTTTTGACTTTATCATTCATGTATAAAAACATGAACATATTTAAATAGAACGTGTTGTTTACAACTGAAGTTAGTATTATCGTCAATTATAAGACAAACATAATTACATATGTGCGTTTATAATTTAATTAACAAAATATTTAAACTGTGATTATATAGTTCTACTATGTATATGGTTAAAAGAAACGATTTTGATCTGTTACTGGCCTCCATTTTATCTGTGAATGAGAGTGCCACACTTAAAATCAATTATTGGCGTGGTAATATATTTATTTATTGCTATTACTATTAAAACTGTACAAACATGCCTTTTATATTTTAAAGGAATGAAAGCTTAAACAGAAGCAGATGTCTTGCGCGTCATCTATCGGTTGTAAAATGTAAATTCAACTCTTCGAAATGCACTTGGTACAAAATACAAACAAATAGGTCTCATGGTGACAGTTTGCTAAACTTATGGTTAAACTTACCAACAGTAAATTTAAAAACACAAATATGAACACAAAAATAAAAATAGGGAAAAAGCGGACGAAAAATAATAGCATACCAAAACTGACAATCCTAGCAACAAGCCAACTTTGATTTGCTTGTATGTTTCTTTGTCTTATACGTGGTCAATTGTATATTTGCCTTCATGGTTTCTAACAATAGTTATTTGTCAAACATGTTAGATACATTTTTTTCACGACATGATTCTTTGACAACACAACACACAACTGACACGTCTAAAGTTAGGTTATCAGACGCAAGGCGGTGTAACAGTGTTACTAGAGCTCTAGAAGAATGTAGGTATTCTCGTCCGCCATTTTGGGTCCAAATGTCATAAATGAAACAAGTTATTGGAATCCAGTTATTTAAAAAAGCATTTAACATTTGTATCTGTCAAATTTTAAACATATTTCTTGAAATTCTGTAAAATCCAACTACACAAATCATACAGTAATATGTTATTAGAAAATATTCTGTACACTTACCTGTTAGATATGGAATATAATAATTGAAGGAATGATATATCACAATTATTAATCAGTATCAACTCTAAATTTGACAGAAAAGAATTAAAGTAACTGGATTCTAATAATTTGTTTTATTTATGACACTTGGACCCAAAATAGCGGATGAGAATACTCATATATTCTATTAAATCTAATTTAAAGTTGTCAAATTGTGATTTAATCTAGAAAAAGAAAAATATAAGACATAAATATAAGATAATTAAAATATATATATATATATATATATATATATATATATATATATATATATATATATATATATCACTAAAATAAGGACTTTCAATAAAATAGGAATTTATTTATATTTTTTGTAAATAACATTCATAATGGTAACACTTCTATGTTTTCCTCTCTAGAGAGGAAAAACACATTTTCCTCACTATTTCGGGAGAACAAAGGTGGAGTTTCCTAGCATGTCGTAAAAAAAAAATTACCAAATTATGTTCAATATTTCTTTTATAAGCGTATATAAATTTTTCAAACATAGATCATTTCTTTTCTGGCAAATCGAAATCCTAGACTGATCCGATATCTACGATATCTCGTAGCATCATTTTGGTAATCTAAAGTTAATCTACAAAAAGTTACAAGGAAATTGTGTAATTCACTCATATTCGGCCACCTTAGGAGTACTATAACATTGTTGAATGTCATTTTTGCTAGGCCACTCACAATTTGTAAACATCGTGCGTTTGGATTGCCACGGACACAACTTAGTGCCTATCAGCATCAGTTATTTTGGAAGGTGCAAATTCAAGGTCTGAGAGCGCGTGTGTGCGCAAGGTCGTGTGCTATAACACAATCCTAGAAACTAGAAACAGATTATGACATAATTTCATGCCCCACTCACTACCATCGCGAAATTATTAATACTATTCGTTAGATTTCTTCCATTGTCTTTTATTGATCTCGTAGGCTTAAATAAAATGATATTCGTAAGTCGTATTTCTTTTTAAATAACATATAGTTACTGACAGTACAACAATTTACGAAGCTAAATTAAATTCGCATTTATTGATTCGTTTGTTTAAATATCTTGTCGCAGCGTTTTTAATAATGAGATCTTTCGTCTGTGTTTTCTCAGAAAATGACAGCTACTCTATATTTATATTTTTTCGAAAGAATTTGAACTTGTCAAGGACGATTTTATTGGTTCATGGTTCTAAATTTCAAAATCTTCTCTTTGTTACATCTGACAAATTTTCCACTGAATTTTATTAATAGGAATATTAACTAGATGTAGATATTTTGTTTCTAAATGAGCAAAGCTATTTAAATATGAAAATAGATAACTGAAATCAATTTATATATTAATCTGATAAGTAACTCTGTGGTAAGACAGGATAGGTATATGGCGTGATGATAATATATTTACGTATTTATTTTCTGGTCTATCACGCATTTCTACATATTCATAAACATTATAATCTAAATTTTTCCTTTTTTTCTAACTTGCAAAATTATCTAGAAGTAATTTAACTAAACAATATGAGATTTCACGAATTATCAAGAAGGCAAATTTAACTTTAATTTTATTACATACTTCCACACTAATCATATACCTAGTCCAAGACTCGCAAGTGCTTGGCTGTAAACATATGAAATATATTATAACTTCATTCTATCATATATAAGGTATTTTAAATATGATTAATGCTAATTAGTCAGCTAAATAACATAGTTAAAATTAAAATGCTGATTGATTTTATTTTATAAACACTATCATTAAAATAGTGAAAACATTTACTTATAAATCAGTTGTAAATAACAAAATAAATACACAATGAAATAAGTCAACAGTGTTTCTTATCTTTTATCTTTTAGATGTATATAATAATTATTTTGCACGTAGTGTAACTCCAACAAAAAAACGATGATCTTTTGAAGTAAGCGTCCGGGATTGCCCTTCTGCTTGGCTTACCTGTATCATAATATTATAGATAGAATGAAAATAGATTTACTAAACTCTACATAATATCCTCTTATAAATATTTCAATATAAAATTCGGTTGTGTACTTGTGTTATTATCGAAATTATTATTATTTAATAATTTAATGAAATATGCGGTTAATACATAATAATACATAATATTGATATAACAGAATCGGTGGGTAATTGGAAATCTGGATTAAAATAATGGAATAAATAAATTATTACAAGATGTACTCGTATATTTAATTACTTAAATAGATACAAAGTATTTGTATTTTTGCACTACGCCATTTCCTTTTGGTTGATATGTTTTTTCACGTGCAGTGAGGTTATTTGCCTAATCACGACCCCTCTTTCCAGATATTAGTGAAGGTGAAACAACAGGTAATATTTGTATATGGTAACATTTGTTTTTGATTTATGGTCAACATTTTTTTTGTATAAAAATGTTTCTCAAGTGTTGACATGTCAAGTGTTGAGGAAATCCAATATGGCGTTGCTAGGAAACAGGTTCAACTCATGAATTTTTCTGTCATTTATGAATTATATAGAAAACGTCATAAATTGATTGATAGAATTGAAGAACCTATTATTTGAAATATTCGTTATTATTTATTAGAAACTATTAGATTATTATATTCATATTTTATGAAATTATTTTTATTTTTGGCGTTTAGAATATTCAGTTGAAGTAAATCAACATCAGTCAAATGCAAGTGAATAAAAATTGTCAAGTAGCCTATGAGCCTATCGGACTCACCAGTTCAGAATTTAATAATGCATGCAGTAAGGCCTATTCTACAGAAAATAATACAACAACCTAGATCTATTTTATGTATGAAATGTCAAATATTCGTTTTGTGTAATTCTCTATGGCCGTGTTACAATTTTTCTAATATTAATTTTAATTTCATTAATATATCGAGAAATCCTAATATTTAGGTAACCAAATGAGGCTTATTGCATGCATTTTGAAATTCTGAACTTTTGTATTTACACTTTTACTTTAAATTATTTTCAATTCTACGCCCTGTATATTATTAATTACATTCTAGGTAATAAATAAAATTAGGTCAATATAGACAAACATTAAATTTGCCTGGCTTTCTCGTATAACAATATCGCAGTATAAAAGAATAAGCAAAGCAATATTTTCCGCTACCTACATACTGTTATCACTCGCAGCTAACTTCCGGTTAGACAGAACTTGCGTATTTGTAGCTGCATTCACGCAAGTGGGCCGCATAACAGTTTCGGATGTGAATCCAGCAACAATTTGTGATACCTGCCAGCGAGTTGAGACTTGAGTCTTGTGTATGTGAAAGTTTTGTTCAGCGCTATGCTTGCTTGCTTGTTGACCGACCTCGTCATTCGCATAGTAAACCTAGCGGGGAAAGAGGAGCTAGGAATCCCTCTCGTCCCCGCAGGGACTTTGTTTCAATTGAATATTTCAGTGCTAGTAGGTAGGTACTGCAGATATCAGCATTTTGTAGAAGAAAATATTAATAAACGCAGTGTTAAAATTATTATTATATTTGCCATGATTTCATAATAATGAGGTAGCAAAATTCATCACAACGGGTTTCACAACTCGTTAGCAGGGTTGAATATTTTAATGAATATTGTGGTAGTATATATTAAAAAATCATTACAAAATTATTTCGTTCTGATTGCTAAGATGAACTATAATTGAAATGTGCTGGTTAATGAAGTGAAACGTCCACTATTTCATGTTTGAATCAGTTACATTATATAATTATAAATTGACTACACGATATCCAACCCGAAAAAGTGTAGTTTCAAATATACTTACATAAATGACTTTATGCAAATTACAATACTATTTCATTACGCTATGAAATGCTAACATTGGGTATTTGTAACATCAATAATGCACTGTATTTAGGTACCTGTAATTTTAATCACAGACGAATTTCTGGATCATAAGATCCTCGGTTCGAGCCTCACAGCCGACAAATTTTCGAAAAATTGTCATCACAAAATTACCCCTGTGGCTTTTTCACCACTACCATTCTTGGAGGCCGTTAATTGACGGCTGGTAACCGTACTTCATGCGTAAAAATATATCATAATACCGAGATCTGCTTTGAGGAGTGTACCATGCCCATAAGTGGGTAAATGGCGTGATAATATATAAATAATTACAGAATTATCTCAAGAAAACAAATATTTGTAATATTACATTTAATTACGTAACATTTATTTTTTATAAATTGAATTAAAATTGCAGATACAGCTCCTAGTATTTTTCTTTGCAAGGGTGTTAAGATAATATTTTCAATAATTTGTGGCAAATGTTTGTATTTTCGTGCCCGTAATGCATGCGCTACTAAGATTATTTTTGTCATTTCAGTTTTAGTAAATTACTAGGAAACAACAACTTGTTTCGATTGTTGCTGCGTTGTCATGTCTTTAATGTTTGACATGTGGATCTCTATATACTTGCATTTTAGGTTTCAGGTCTAATATTGTTTATTACCATATTTTAACAATTGTGTTGTAACATTATGTTAACAATTAGAAACAAACACTACATGGTTAGTGCGTTAGTAAGAAATTTGATTCAGTCATTCTTGTGCGTGACTGGCAGTTCTACAGCTTGAACGATCATTAAGACTAGTCTTTTAATATCATTTGCATAATTACAACGGATAACATCTTCAAACTACATCAATCACATTTATTGCACCTATACATTTACTCTATTTACCAATAGAATTATTTATGAGTATCCATCTAATATATATATTTTTTTGTTGCAGATTTAGCATAAGAGGCGTAATTGAATATGAAGAGTAACCCTACGTTAGTAAACGATGCTGACGATGACATCTTCGGGCCTCCGCGCTCCTATTCAGCCAGCTACTACAGCGCGACGCGACAGCGTCCGAGCATGATCTCCGCCAAGTACCGACAGAAAGAAGAGCGACGCAAGGTGCTGAAGATCAGTGTCAATAAGCTACGTCGCATCGAGGACCCCGAGGCGAGCCTCTGCCGTTCCGTCCTCATCAACAACACCATGAAACGACTTCAGAAAGAAGCCAAGGATGAAAAGTCCGGCAGCCAACAGATCAAGAAACCCGTAGTTAGTACAGTGTCAGACTTCGCAATCGATACAGACGAATTGTTACCAAGTGAGTTTAGCTATGAATCAAAGAAGAGGCCAGCGGAAACGGAAGTTGAAGACTGTGATGTGCAAGATGTTCTTTCGCAGTTCTACATGCCCCCCACTCCTAGAATGTTGACGTCTATTGACGACGACGAAGAGTTGCTTCCTGAAGTGAAACGTCCTAGATTGGAAGAGAGAACCTCGGCGGATGAGCAGCAACAGCAGCAGCTAAGACAAACCTCCTCCTCGACGACGGTGACGGTGCCCGTGACGACGGCGTCTTCGTTCTCCTGTGGCCACGCGTCCATGTTCAGTGACCTGCAGAGTAACGTGTTCCATTCCCTAGTAGCGTCGTTAGAAACGTAGCACCGTACGCCGTTTAGGGAACAAATTCAATATTTACTCTTCTCTTTGGGGTTAGGTTTTGAAAAAAATGAAAAAACCAAAAAAATATAGTCCGATTGTTGCTGTAAGCTGTAAACTGATCAAGTGGACAAAGAGGAACTACTAGAGGAGATTCAACTGCCTTTTCGCGCAACTACCAGCGTCGGTGTTGCCCTGCGTCTGTGATATTACCAATTTGTACATGTAGATATATATGTATGTTATACGAATAATATATGTATGTATATATGTGTGCGCAGTCCATATATAACGATTGATTAAATAAATAAATGTTGAAACCGTCAAGTGTGGTCGAATGACGGTTCGAGTGAAAGAGAAATTGCCACCCCCGACTTCAAGACACTTTAGAAGCCGTCTATTCCCCGATACGTATTTTTGAGACGTTTTTTCACACTTTTTGACATAAAAAGTAGATGTATATTTTTGTAGAGACGGCGATTATTTTTTGTCTTTGTCGGATCTGACTAAGGCTATCTCTTTCTCTCTCTAGCGTGTGTGCATTTTGTGTATACTATAATGTGAAAACCACATTTATAAATTTATTATGCATCGAAATGTATTTCGTATCGTTTTTATGTTAAGTATCTTTAATTCGGGTAACTAATTATCTATAAGTAAAAGTTAGAAATGTTTAAATGATAATTTTTTACGCGTAACCTCGATATTTGGAAAATGATGACCTTAACTTAACTAAGAAATTAATTACATTTTAAACTTTTGTGTATTGAATTTTTTAAACCATTATTTAATTTATTTATAAATCACTTCCTAAATTGTACAAATGAGCGAAGTACATTTTGAGTAAAAATGTAAAGCAGATTTTATATATAAGTGTGTACAATGTGAAATTTACAACTTGGGCAAATTGTGCTCAAAAAATTTCGCAATTCGGCATTCACCCCGCACCTACCCGAACAGACCCTGCCCTAGTATCCAATCTAAGACTACCAAAATGTTATAAGGTTACCGAATTTCTTAATGCATAGTATATTAATAATTATTATTACAATTTATTATTATGACGATCATTATTATTATGTGACTATTAATGTATTAAATAGGTATTTCAACGTTAAGCATTATTCTTGTAATATGCTAAATAAAAAGTACCTGAAAAAATTAATATGTTTTATTTTTTTTCCTTGTTTTCACATGCCATTTATAAATAAAAGTTGGGGATAAATTAATAGTATACTAAAAAATTACTTGGAACTAATAATGTAACTAGTAGCGCCATCTCGGAGAGCACTCAATAAATTAGAACGAAAAATCCCTGCTTGTACAAGACTAGTAACATTTTACTACTATTTATAAAGTAAATGTAACTAATATAACTTTACTTCAATGTCCGAGATAGCTGTCAAAATGGTTTAGGAAGCAATATATTGCATTTTTGTGTTTTATTTTTAGTTTATTTTATTTGTGTGATCTTAAAACTCGCAAAACGATGAAGCTATATTTTTTTATTTCTTTGTTATTATATACAACTATTAACATCAGTTTTGTGTTGACAGCCCCAGAAACATATGTCAACACTGGAACTTCAAATCAGGCCCCAGAAAAGGTCAATAATTCAAAGACAACGGAAAATGCAACAAACGTCGTTTCAACTGAAGGTGGAAAAATAAATGTGACGTCAAATATTCCTCATCAAGGAAGAGAACATGTTCTTACCCCAGTATCTAGTACTACTGTGTCGGCTCCAACTCCAAAAACAGTTACTGCCACATCTTTAAAACAGCAATCATCAACAACGTTTAAAAATAATACTGCAACTACTTCATTGCCTAAAGAAGCTGAAACGATACCAGTTACCGAAGTAGTTGAGGCCCTTGGTGATTCGAGAGTTAAACCACGGAAAGGAGTATTTTTAAATGATTCAGTGGAAGAGGAAGTTAAACCTAAAAATCCTGTGACTGAAAAGTCTACAACAGTAAATATTTCTAATTCATCTACAGTTTCTACAACTGTAGTTACGCAGAAATCAACTACAACTGCCTCAACAACATTTACTCCAAGAAAACCAACAATAACTTTTGGTAGCGATGAAGAAGACCTTCCACCTCGGGGGGGCAACTCGAGACTTTTCGTTGGTGGTAAAGAAATTAGTCCTAAAAATTCAAGCTCTGTATCACCACCTTCCAGTATCTCTGGACGTGAGCAAATTGTTGGGAATAGACATTATGTAAAAGGTTCGGACTATGTTCTTCCGATTGTGTTGACAATATTAGCTGTACCTTTGCTCGCTATCATTCTGACTGTAGTGTACAAACGCGGAGCAGAATGGTGGAGTCATCGGCATTATAGAAGAATGGATTTTTTGATCGATGGAATGTATAATAATTAAAATAATTTTAGAATCAAGCTTTCATTATTAATAGTTTTCTTGTTGCATTGTAATTATTGAATTATATAGTTATATTTAGTGGATACAAAACTAAATAATCCACTTAATATATTTCATTTAATGTACAACTAAGTGAAAAGTGCCTTTTACGATTAGTATTCATCTTACACTAATGTTCATATTTTTATATTAAATTTTTTGTAACAATTTTATTCCATTTGAACCAAAGTATAAAGACTAATTTCAATAATTTTATATTCGTTTTAATTTATATTATAAAGTTAGTTAATTGTGGGAAAAAGTAGTGATTAGTAGTATATCTCTTGCATTTATTTTCATTTTACTGGACTGCTTATGTTATAGTGTGAGCAATTTTAAATGTGATATGTCTGATATTTCAATAAATGTTTATGGAAACTAAAACACTTTTTACTTATAGTTAAAGTAAAATTTTATTTTTTCTGTAGAAGATGAATTTCATTTCTAAAATGAATAAAAATTTAGATCGATTTTGTTTTCACTTTAGCTAAAAAATCTAAATACAAATTAATATTTTTGAATAACAATTTTGAAAAATTTGCCGTTTTCAATAAGTATTAAACCAATATTTTTCTATTTTTATTTATGTCATTAAGTTTTGAACAAAGGTAGTCTGTAAATATGTACAGATTACGATTATACTGCTTAATTGTCTGCATATGTAAAACGAGGATTATGCAATATTCTCCCATTATATTTTAGTACTTTTAAATTGTAGTTAATTACCAATGAAACTAAATTATATTTGAAGTTGTAGTTTTACAATTTTTATCTATTGGAAATATTTATTACTAGTGAATGTGTGAACAATTTTTTAATATTTTTAATGAGACACTAAATTCTCTGTTTTCATCTTGATTTATATTGATGGGTGATATGTTTATAAATTTAAAAACGATGCAGCGGAATATATCATGAACTTAAAGTAAAATTCTATCTCGAAATTTTAACAAAACTATTTATATTTTTAATACAACAAATACCAATTATTACTAAACAATAGATAAGTCACTCACCGATAATAAGTGCAGACGAACTCGGAAAAGTATGAAGTTCTTTAGAAACACACCATAAAATAAACAACTTTATCATACGACAGATTCTCACAGACTGACCAAATTAAACAAGAAAGTGATTGCGTTAGGTCAGATGTACTCGCCTAGACTTGAACTTGCTAACTGCAAAAATGTATTTATACCTTTTAAATCGAGAAATTAATCCAATAAAATATTTGCACGTGAATATTTTTTATAAAATAGATGAATATACTTACAAATAATAATAATAATACGGTACTGAGTAAAAGGATACTAAGTTTGAAACCAAGACTTCACCTTTACTAATAATTTTGGCGTAATAATGTCTTAGATTTGCTATAATAGTCGTATAAATAAAATGGTGTTATATTTATTTTAAATAAATCCGCTTTCTCAATAATGTATGCGTGTTCGTATGTGAAATAACTCCAGAACAAATGAAATGAGAAGTGAAAATTTACTACATTACACATAAACAATAAAGTTAATTTATTTGAAATATGGAATCAGCTACGGAAAATAATTTCAAACTGAATGTTAGAAAAAATATTCTCAATAAAAATATTATTTTTAATTCTTTTATATCAGTTCACGATTTTGAGGGAAAATAATTTGTGTTTAATAAAATATTTTAATAATCATAGCTGATATAAGAAAAAAAATAACTGATACATCTACTTAATGTATGAAGTGTATTTATTATTTATTCAAATTACGATTCATTGTGTAAGAAAAACGTGTAATACCAACACAATTTTATTAAGAATGAAATAACATTGTTCAAGTCATTTTTGTCCAAATTCATTCTTTGAGTGCTCTAATTTTTTTACACACTCGATAGGGTCAGATAGTGAGAATCATAATTGAGAATGAAACAATTCGCATTTTCAAAAAATGACGTTTCGATTAAATTTAATTTTAAACTTATCATTGTCAATATTAACTCTTTCAACTCCGTTGCATAAATTTAGTAAAAACGATTTTGCTTTAAAATGGCCGATGAAGTAATTTCTAAAGTTAAAAATTGCAATAGACAGATCTGGGATATAAGGATATGTATGAATAAAATGAATATAATTTGAATTTTTTATAATTACATTTATTATTGCTACACAGAGATTAGTATACACCGTAATAAAAAAATAAAATCTTAAAATAGTAATCCAGTTATATCTTTTCCTTAGATAGCATCACAATCATCGATGAAATAGATGTAACAGTGTATATTTAAACCCTTTTATGAAACATTCTGACTGATTTATTCATTATTATTTGTACACAATTTATTATACATACATTACAACCAGCTTTTAGAATGTTTTGTTTAATGTTGTGGAATTTTTAACTGTGTAAGTACTTTCAGGAGCGGTTATGAAAATCTTAAAATTATTTATTTTAATTGGTCCATTTTAAAACTTTTAAGGGTTAACATTATTACATCTATTTACAACCGTAGTCTATTCGGTACCAATTAAATAAAAATCACATGTTAATCACATCTAACAAAATTGCCAAATACTTTGCACAAATTTCCTCAATTTTTTTAACAGTAAATATTATCTTGAATTATGCGAAAAGTTTTTGACAATTTAAATATTAGGCGAAACGCATATATGTATTTTTAATATACTCTACATATATTTAAGATTAAATATGATTATACTTATAGATGCATCTCAAAACTGAGTAACTTATACAACAGTCAACAATACCGCATAATATACGATTTTGTAAGATAAATTGATATTTTAAATGTTTCATTTGATAAAAAAATGATTTCTTTATGAAAGATGCACAATTAATATCAAGAATTATTACCATGCATTGATTCCGTACTTGAGAGTTAAACATTAATTCATAAAATTGAAAATAATAATAATAATTAAATTACTTTAACGCGTACTTCGTACGCAAAACTAAATATCCACATATAATTATTTACTCGTTTGAAACACATGTTTCAAATATGAACCGTAGATTACTTACCTTTAATTTTACATTGTTTTGGATCGGGAAACGCGTCTCGGGGCGCGATGAAGCTAAGCATCATTATGTGCCTGGTGTACGCGCGGGTTGTTCTGAATAACGTGTCAGTCCCGTGTAAGCGATCCAACACGCCCAACACACCGTAGCATTGGTTGAACCTATAAATATTCACTGTTATTAAACTTTATTTCACACAACAAGATAAATATTTGCATAGAAGACTGAAGAAGAGGATTGACTGAAATATGTAGGGCTTACTTCAAATAAATACTGTATAATCGTAATAAAATTTTAGTGGCGAAAAAATCAAATAGACTATTTATTACTTGTAAACTAATTTTATTTCGGAGCGGACCTAAAATACTGATTTGTGGAAAACAAAAAAATAGTTACATTACTGGTATGAGAAATATAAATGTCAACACTAAATAATAAATCTTACTTCAAGTGGTGGAAGTCGTGAGCCTCCGGCGAAGGGAAGAAAGGCAAATGGTACCCGGAGTGAGCATTCAAAGTGGACAAAATAGCCAGCGAGAACCACAGCCAGGACGTGGCGATGTGGGAGCCCAAACATAACACTCCCAAAAAGGGAGGCAGCAAATTAGAGAATATGTGCTCGATCGGGTGGCAGTACAAAGCGGTGACGGAAATAGGCGCAGTCCATTCATGATGCTTCTTGTGGATGTGCTTATACAGGAATCGGCTATGTAACAATCTATAAATACATATATACATACATTATAATACTATTGCAGTTATACAATCAAATTATGGGATAATTCTCCTCATGTCCAACCTTTTTTTTTAAGAATTGCCTAAGAATAGTTCACACTATCGAGGGCCATGTAAAAAGCTATTTTGAAATCTAAAAATAACACTACTGCCTAGTATTTTCACTTGCACACTTCAAATTTTCACTCAAGTAAAAACTTTATTAAAATTGTGACAGATATGAATATAATATTCCGTCTGCCACCATCTTAAGAATTAACAGATCTAAATTAAATGTTTCAAAAAGAAATTCACTTCAAATGAATCTTTACAATAACATTCCACAAAGCTAGAAAAATCTAAATTTACTTAACAATTGCTTATTGCTTCAACAGCAGTAAAGAGTACTCAGCATGTGGTTCGTTCTCTTAATTTTGGACCCCGGAATTTGTAAATTTGGCCTTGAAGCGGTGAACTCTGCCATCTAGTGGGTAAGTTCTAATACCAGTTACATAATGTCAGTACTATCGTTTACATTTTTTTATTTAAAAAAATCTGATGAGTAAAACATGTAAAGTGAATCAAACAGATAATTTTTATCAAAAGTCACGTTACAAAACACCAAGGTACCGACAGAGTGAAACAAATGCTTATACATAGCATTTATAGGATACTGTGTAATATTATTTTGTAAACACTTTTTCTGTATTTCATGCGATCTATATATTTTTACTGTAATCAGACAGGTATATTACTAAGTAACAACGATAAAAGTAATAAATATAAATAAGTTAGTAGTATAAACGATGATAAACGAACAAATTAAATTCTTATCAACATGAGGAAAAAAACTACATTTCGCTGTTATAATTATTACAAATCAATGAGGTTTCTTTATTTGTAGAAGATATGTTTGAATGTTCTTTTGTTTTC
Source organism: Poecilus cupreus (assembly GCA_963942605.1). Taxonomy (NCBI): domain Eukaryota; kingdom Metazoa; phylum Arthropoda; class Insecta; order Coleoptera; family Carabidae; genus Poecilus; species Poecilus cupreus. Next base: position 14,414,375 of record OZ012714.1, read on the forward strand.
TACCTTGTTCTTATAAAAGCATAAATTTAATGTAATAATAACTTTAAAACAATACGTCTGTTTTATTTAGTATTATTATTTATTAGCATTAATTATACATGCTATTGAATTAAAAATATAATATATATTTATTCATAAATAAAAGAGGCAGTTGCTGTAGAATTTGAGCTAGGTTTTTCTTTTAAGCCCGATAAAATTATTTTGGTAAAATTTAATGTTGTAGCAGCAAATCTACTGGCAAAATTACCGAAATTTTCACCAATAAATAATATTTAGTTTTTTTTGTAGAATTTTATGAAGTGTATAATTTAATTTATATGTAATGTACAGTGTTTGATTTCTTACCGATGCGAATAATAGAATCCAATTTCCTCTAAGAGAATATGCACCGCCAATTCCAGCAGTACCCAATGGAAAGTCGGCAATTCTCGAACATCAGGAATACCTCTGTATTTGTAAATTCCGAATGTCAATGCAGCAAGCGGCAGTCCAACTACAATTTGATTGAACAGCACCACTCCAATAACCTGGAATTAATTGTCAATCATGACGACAATGGCAGGAGGAGATTATGTAAGTTCCCTACATTTCTGGGAATTCCGTTAGCTATTTTTATTTATTTTAACTATACTAAATTTGAACTTATTCAATGAAAGCCAACTGTAATACACAACATTTTCTATTTTTATCAAATATCAAAATTTAAAATGATCACCCTTTCGCACGCAATGTGTTTGAATTTTATATTTACTTAAAACTCACTTTGAACTATCTAACTAACCGGCTAACCAAGCTGAACCCCAAACCACAGAAAATCGCTGTCGAATATTTACTGTGTGCATATGATTTGAAAATTATCCCTTATGGCCAATAGAAATAACTTCCCTCAATTTGCAAAACGCGTCCATTATCTAGTTTATATTTATACATAGTTTTTATTTCAAATGAATTCAGTTGCTTTACTATATTTTTTCATTGCTTTCATTTGCTGTAAATATTGTAACAAAATAAGTTGGTTATATAAAGAGTGGCCGAGCTCGCATATTGTTAATAATTTGATTAAAATATAGATTTTCAAATCATAATGAAATTCAAGGTAAAAGGAGTTAAAAGTTTTGATTAATTCTTATCCGGCACGTTATCTCGATTTTTTTTTGCATTTCTGTTGGTATCTGCGATTCAATGTCATCTTCCGATTAACCACAAGTTCAAGAAAGAAAAATGTTAAAATATATAAAAAAGAAGTATTATCAAAAATTACATAGATTGTTAAATTCACCAAAAAAAAAAAAAAAAATGAACTGACTAATTGTCAATAATCACAGGTAATCTAACTGTAACCATATCAATAACCTACTTTCATAAGCCTCTTGGTTTCCACTGGTTCATTGGTACCCGGTTGTATTTTATACCGACGAATAATTGCTGGTTTGTTGGTGATATCCAAAATGGTATATATCCCACCAAATATCCAATATACAAGTAGGGTAAGGAAGGTACTTCCGTAAATAAATAAATAATAAGGATCTTCTCCAAAAGTATCTAGTATTTTATCCCACTGGGCCTGCCAGAAATCTCCAGAGGCACCCCAGAATTTTTGTAAGTGCCTGAAATAGAAGTACAATAAGCAATAAATTCTAGAGTTTATGGTTAATTAAACAACTTTATATGCGGTATGGAATTTATTTGCATACCTGATATGGCTAACATACAATATAAAATTTAATAACTCTTGGTAAAAATTAATAAAAATAATATCTGTGAATAGAACTTGTTTATTTATTAACAAATAATAATAAATAGTATACTAAAAAATTTAATAAATTGCTTTTAACTAATTATATTAAGTGAATGTAATTATAATATAAAATATAATATACTGAACTAATCTTATTTTATGTTAAGTGATGTATAATTATAAATTGGAACCAGAGCTGGGAAAGATACTTTTAATAAATATCTAGATACTTTTCTAAGATACTTACATAAATTTGTAAAAGATACTTATGTATCTAGATACTTTTTATTCTAAGTATCTAAGATACAAATATTTCTAAAAGTATCTAATATAAATACTTAAGATACTTTTTAATATCTTAGATACTTTGAGCTGTTTTAGATACTTTTAAATATCTTAAATATCTAAAATAACTTAGTTAGGTACTTTTAAGAAATATTATTAAATTTTAAATATTTATACTAACTGTAAGCTTAAACATTAAAAAATATATCAGATATTTCAAAATATTTCACTGGCACATACCTTAAACATTTGCAAATAAGATACTTTTTTTTTAATAAAAGATATTTTTTAAGATAAAAGATACTTTTTAAGACAAAAGATACTATTTTTAAAATAAAAGATACTTTTTTAAGATATAAGATATTTTTTAAGATAAAAGATACAGATACTTTTAAAAAGTATTTAAATAAAAGATACATTTTACATAAAATAGAATGTATCTAAGATAAAGTATCTTAGATACTTTTAGTATCTTAGATACTGTCGAATATCTGTTTATGTAAGATACGCCCAGCTCTGATTGGAACAGTTTTTTCTTTATATTTTTTTTTATTACTTTATTATTTCTTTCATTTTCTACATATTTATTGTTTTGTAATAAATAAATTCACCGTGTATTTAGGTTTATTTCTTTTACGTTTTGCTGAAGAACTAGCGTATGTTGGACTTTAAAAAACAGTCATAAGAGAATTACTCTTCCAAAAAAACAATTACCTTCTTCTAGATTATTCTACCTCCTGGGAATAATTGCTAAGTCATTAAAGCTATCTGCTCATAATACAAGCTCTACGTAAACTCACTAAATCATCTTGTTCAGTTTTAGTTCAGGAGGAACTCGTTATGTTACTTAGTGAAGTATTAGAATAGCTTATTAGGTAATCATTGATTGGGTAATAAATTTGTAACAATCAAAATAATCAAGTGTGATGTCTACATTGTAAGGTTTCTCTCGATTTCAAGGAAACTGATTTTGTAACCCGACGCATATATATATTTTTGCAAGTCAGACTGTAATTAAATATTTAAAAAGTATGAAATTAATTTCTATAAATAATACAATAAATTATGTAATAACAAGTTATATTAACACTTATTATATTGTTATTAGGAGAGATACCGAATTATATTTCCCATTATCAATGTTTATTGTACTAAATTATCAGATGAAATTTTACCTCTTCAAATAATATTTGCTTATCCTGTTTACAGTAATAAATAACGATATAACGTAACATTTGCCCAGATGCAATCTAACTGATTATGTTTATTATATTTTTCAATCAAAATGTATCATTTTAACAACATGTTTATATTTAAAAATAAAAATACTAATAAAAAATATGAAATTTTAATTGGAAAAAGGAAACTATTATCTTTTTTTGTATTATACTAAACTATGAGATAATAATGTTATTTATCTTGCTTATCCTGTTTATAGTAATAATGATATATTTTTTGGTCCAAATTTTAATTGACTGAGACACTAATTTAATATACGTAAGAAATCAATGACAAATCGGTTTAAAAATTTTGTTCTTATTTAGTCTTATTCCTACTCAACCGATTTGGTATTCCATTGTATGAACATTTTACTATGACTTGTTTTATCGATTTGTTTTCTTAAATATTAAAATAATTTAACATTAACTTTTAAATATTATATCATATACAATATGAGTAGCAAAAAGAATTTAAGTTTAATGAATGCCTACCAAATTTACTTATATTTTGTGGTACTAGGACTACAAAGTGAAATATTAATAGTTGAAAATAATATTTTATTTATTAATTCAAATGTAACTTGACTCATTTCTGGAAAAGTAATTCATAAACTCAATCAACAATGAAATATAATAATACTGGAACGCACAATGACGTTCAAAATGCGAACCGAGAAAGACAGACAATGTGGGCAGAATATCTTTGTAGTACAGTCCTCTTAGCAAGTTGATGAGAAAATATAGAGAAATTAACATTCAATGATTTTAAAATAAAATATTTAATATTAAAAATTAAACAATCTATTAATATTACTAGAAATTAGTTTAATGAACTATTATGTTTGTGAATTTAAAGAAATTTTCAAATAATTGAGCAGTACACTGTTAAATATTATGTATCACTTTTGGACAAGACTGTACAAACAAATGTTAGACAAAGAAGGGTAGTCCACGACATCTATCTATCCCAGGCTTGTTTTCACTTTCATAAAAAGCTACAAGTGCACGTTCCAATATTATTATATTTCAGTGATCGTGAGACAAACAAAAATTAGGATTTAATTATTTTCACGTAAAATATTATTAGAAGTGTATAAAGTTATACATTAGTAACACCAGAAAAAAATAAGCTTTTTTACTAGCGGTTTCATTTAACAAATTTTTTTAACATTTTTTTCAGTATGTTTTCAAATGTTGCATTTTTTAGGTAAAATAAAAAAAAAATTATTAAAATAGCTCACTAGTATGACAACCAAAGTAGTAGCTCTTATAGTTCTCGAGATTCCAATGGTGAGCCTCTAAATTGAAACACACTGTATATAATAGTAAAATGAAGGTTAAAATAAAAGTGTCAGCAGTAAAAAATTAAAAATTATGAACCTACACGAAAAATAGTGTAATAAAAACTTCTAAACTAAAAAATAGCTGTGATGTCATTATTATTCCATAATAAAATACCTAATTTAAAAAAATATATATTACGCCTTACATAAATCGTAAACAACACGTGTAAAAATTCTGGCAGAGTTTCAACGCCGAATTTATATCACAATCAGTTAGCGAAGGTGTCTAAGTCTAAAATATGTACAATACATACCACGTTAGAGAGTTCCTCGCTGCTGCAAACCCAATTAGGGCTGAACTAATGACAAACAAAACACTCCGCAGAGAAGATAGAAGAGTTGGATTGGGGGTGATGGAAGACTGCCCTGAAGTCAATTCAGTATTGGACTCAGGAGTCTGTTCCCTTGAAGAACATTCTTCAGATGCTACTTCGTCTACCGTCATTTTTTCAGCTGAAAAAAAAACATGCAAAAGTATTTTTTTTTAATACAATGTTTCCATTACATCTGTCCAGTTCCATAAACTAACAACCACCTTTTACGAGTCTTATTATTTTGGTTTTACAATATATACTTTAGTTGTAGTCTGTAATTAAGCATTTCCAGAAAAAAGTAATAACACGATAATAGTTCTAACAATCAATTAGTTGCGTTTTATTGAACTGGAATAATGAAAAATCATAATTTTGACATTACATCCATTATTTTTTATTCCAATACACCTTTTCTTAGGGCTTGTATTTCCAAACTCAGTCAACTAAAGAATAAATTTATCAATAAAAAATAGCAATAAAATCATGATGATTATTAATATTATTCTAGCTGTCATCTTTTGATGCGATATTTTTTGTTTATTCCATTGATAAATTTATTCTAGAGTTTATCCGAGGTAGGAAATATCTGCACTAAATTAACTGACATCGCTTTATGCAATCGGGCAATTATGCTCTTAGATTGTCAGTTAAAATGAATGGTCCATTCCAGATATCTATATCTGAAAATATTAAACAAAATAAATTATGAGGCAAATAGTTCCGTGGTAAATAAGCGTTCAAAAGACGCATGATAAGAATAAGAGTACGGTAGAAATTCGCGCTATATATTATGTAACATTTACTTTTCTGTCATTAATGCATTACTATGGGTACCAATTATATATATACTGTTTTAGCTGTTTCAGATAAAATGCAACAGGTTTTCAATGTTAAATGAACTTGTTATCATAATTCAGAGATATTTACTAACGAAAATAGTTATTTACTTTACAAGTGGGCAAAGTAAGGAATTATTACCCACGAGAGAAATTTTAGCACACGAAGCCTAAGGGTGAGTGTGATAATTTTATCGAGTGGGTAATTCCACTTTGCCCACGTGTGAAGTACAACGTATTATCGAACATGTCTTAATAATAAAAAATTTATTAAAGAAATATTATTTAACAGTGACATATGCTTTAATTTTTTTAAATTAAAATGTCAATTGAAGTAGTTACCAAGGTGTTGTGTATTATTATTATTGTTATAAATAAAAAAATACTCACTAGTCACTTTTCTCAAAATTATACCCACTAGTGGGTAATCTGTTACTTTCCTTGTTTAAAATCGCCATAGTTATAGTTATAGAGCATTTATTGAGAGGTGTTGGATAAAATAATTTGACTGGTTTCATACTTATAGTTTGAGAAATGTTTAATAAATGTATTACGCCATTTACTCATTTCTGGGTGTGGCACTCTGCTCGACGCAGAACTCAGTATTATGATATATTATGTGCATGAAGTGCGGTTACCATCCATCAAATCACGGCCTTCAAAGATGGTATTGGTGGAGGAGTCACATGGGTAATTTTATGTGGTGCAAATTTTCAAAATTTAATTTCGAAAATTTGTCGGCTGCCGAAGCTCGAACCGAGGATATTATGATCCACAGTCCGATGAGTTACCACGGAGCTATTAATGTTTATAAACCAGTAAGTAATGATGAGAAGTTTATTTAAAATTGACAACCAAAACCAAAATCAATTAATACAACAATCACTATAATATAGACCGAGATTTTTGTCTCTTTTTTATTCTCGCTTTTTAGAGCGTGCGCTATTTTTCTCATGCGCCTTTTTGAAGGCCACTCTTTAAAAGTCAACTTTATCAGAGGTGCCCGGTTTCTAAGTTTTTCGGTAAGATGTTCACAGCCGACAAATTTTCGGAAAAAAGTCAACACACAAATATTTCACCAATGAATATGATTTAGCGGGTGTTAATCGCACTTCATGCGCAAAAATAAGTCATAATGAGATGTATGTACATTCATCAGAATATCATACCCAGAAATATGATACATGGCGTGATGGCATACAGCGTGTTCAGAAAAGTTGTGATAAGTTTCGGGTAGGACGATTCTTTGATTAAATCCAAGTTTTATGCACAAAATTTTTACGGTCCCTCGTCACACGAAACCATCAAACTTGTAAATGTGCGATTAATATTAAGAGAGATTTATGATTTTTTTTAATGGAATATCATTGCCGTTTACATTCAAGAAGAATAATTGTGTAAAACTTAAGTTTTTAACTCCTCTTCAGATGTATTATTTTAATTTTATTATTTTTTTTTTTTATTATTATTATTAAGCGGTCTCAACTGCTCAGGTTATATGCCGCCTCGGAACCTCGTTTTCGGTGGTGTGACAACGGTACGCAGTGTTCGCTGGAATGGGTTTTCGCAAAGCGGTCACCCATCCAACTACTAACCGCGGGCAGCATTGCTTAGCTTGCGTTATCGAGTGATCCGGCTTTAATTAATTTTTTCTACAATCGTTGCACAATATCGACATTGTTATTCCATTTTTGGTTAGGAAATGTTCAAAATTGTCGCTCTAGGGCGACAAAGTGACATATTGTCGCACTAGCGCGACAAAAACAAAACAAAAATAAATTAGGTAAAAGAAGTAAATGATGCATTGGATTTTTCTGGTAATAACCTTGCTATTGCAAATACAGTTGGCATATACGTACATACACTTCAACTTAATCACCATAAACGTATTCACTCTGTAGACTTTATGTCAAATGTACTCCATATGTCAAATGTACTCCATGTGTCAAATTATGATTTCTTTGAAAATTTTTATTTTGTTCATAAACGTTGTCATGATTACGGTGACATGGGTAACTACAATTTTACTGAATTGTTATAGGCGGGACCAAAGATAATTTTGAAAATTATTTTTTTTTTTCTACAGCTTGACATTGTTCAACGATTGTAGAAAAAATATTGTGTGTATCTCGTCGGATAGAGCTTGTTCGGTGCACTTGTCGAGTTGTTGATCTCGGCTTCGCCTCGATCAACAATTTCTCGCCGCGTGCAACAAACAATGCTCTATCCGCACTTGATACACAAATAACTATTATTACATATGCATATGGCAACCTTTCACAGTTAAAAAAAAAAAAAAAATGAAAAATAATTTGTCAAACTTTGTTCTGTCAGATTGATGTACGATTTTTGGTTATAACATTTCTAAATTTGTTTCATTTCGTATAGTTCATGGAACATTGCATAAACGAAAACGAATACGCTGACATGAATTTGGATTTTGCAACGGAAATACGAACATGGCAAAAGAAGAATATAAAACACGGTGTCCAAATCGGCGGTTTGATTCGATGTTGCCAAATTTATATTTCTTTTAAGTAGCTCGTGTGGCTTTACGAAAGGCCGTATAAATTTTTTGCATTAGGATTGTCGACTCAGAATTTATTTATTGTGACAATAAATTTATAAAAACTATTGTGCACATAACATCTTATATCATTCATGTGTTATTCTCTGCAGCTGTAAATATTTATTTAGCGCTTTTATAATCTTTCAATTTTAAACGAGGAAAGACAGACAAGTTTTAATTAAAATTATTGCTACTGCTACTCTTATATTGCATCTTGCTAACACAACAAATTTTATTACAAATTAATTATGTACGGAAAATATAAGAAATACCTGATTGGTCTACAAGTAAACTAATACTTCCGGTATATGGAATGCAAACAATTTAATAAACATGTCACAATACTTCCATATGTGACCGGGAGGTAAAAGTTAAATAAAATTACTACTTTATAGAACATATTTAAAAAGAATATTTACGATCCACCCGTCACAGATAATAACAAGTTTTATATCGTTTATTATATAATTATTTAAACTATGTCAACCGTATTCTTGAAGCTGTATTAGCATTAACCACGTTTTTAAACTGTAAATTTAAGTATAAAATTGTGAAGAATAGGTTAATACTTTTTAGGCTATGGTTTAATTTTAGAACAAGATTTGCAACAGATTATTTAGGTGTTAATAATAGTTATTTACTTTACAAGTGGGCAAAGTAAGGAATTACCCACGAGAGAAATTTTAGCTCACGAGGCCGAAGGCTGAGTGAGATAATTTTATCGAGTGGGTAATTCCAATTTGCCCACGTGTGAAGTATAACGTTTTATCCAACACTTCTTAATAAATGAAAAATTTATTAAAGAAATATTATTTGACAGTGACATTTGCTTTAAATTTTTAAGTTAAAATGTCAATCGAAGTAGTTACCAAGGTGTTGTGTGTTATTATTATTGTTATAAATAAAAAAATACTCACTAGTGGATTTCCTCAAAATTATATCCACTAGTGGATAATCTGTTACTTTGCTTGTTTAAAATCGCCATAGTTATAGATAGAGAGGTGTTGGATAAAAATATTTATTTAGGTATAATGTATATAGAATAATAAAAAAAACCTATACAAAAGCAATTATTAACGATACGGAAAATATTTTACGTTAAGACTGATAATATATTTTCTGTGGTTTATCATTATTTTTATAAAACTGATAACAAGTACTAAAAATTAATAATTATTTATAAAAAAAATTATCTAGTGTTGCAATTTAAATTTTTTATAAAGAATATTACTACATTAAAAACAACAGTGATATTGCAATTTATTTTAAATAAACAGAATAAATCAACAAAAGTTACAAATTACATATTAATTTATTTTATTACGGTAATAATTCTACGAAAATTAAAAACATAGCTTTGTACTTGCATAAAAAATAAACAACAAACATAAATTGTTATGTGAATACTACAACCGTTTGAAATTAAATTTAATATGTAAAATAAGTTCTAACAAAAGTTCTAAAGTGTGATAACATTATAATAAAGTAGATTGGGTGCTGCCTTTAATATTAACTACAAAGCAACAGATGAATGAATAGCACTCAATACCCAAATTCCAAAAATTATAAAAGCAAATTTTATGTATGACATTTGTTACTATAAAAGATTACATTTTTATAGGAAAAAATATTTTATTTTATATAAAACGGTTTTTGTTCGTGTTTCAAGAAAATATTAGATTTGTCATGTACATGTGATTAGATTAATAATTCCGGTTGCAAATGGATTGTAAAGGAAATGTATACAATTATTATTGTGGCTTAAATATTGTTAACAATTCTGAGTTCTTTTTAATTATTTTATAATAAGTAATCAAAAAATTATACTTCCAGTACTAAAAAAACAACAGCTTGTATACCGAGCTCTGTTTCTTTCTGGGTATTCAAAGAAAAGTGTTTTAGTGATGTCTAATGTTCTAAAATTATTATTAGCTTCGAATAAAAGTTACAGAGAAATAATATATTGTCTACCACTTTTATATTATCTTAGTATACCCAAAAAAGCTCGTGGTAGCGGTCAATGTTTCCAATTACTTATTATACTTTGTGTATTTTTTATTATAGTAATATTAATAAAAACAATACATACAATTCTTTCGTCTTCTTTCCTTCGACTGAGTTTTAAGTAATTTAAGTCCCATTACTTACAAAATATACAAAACTGTAAACAAGCGAAACGCGAATAACAATGACAGAACTCGGAGCACATTAATTATAAAACAAGAGCGCAAAACGAATGTCTCGGCCGCGGAAATCGCACTTAGCGCAGCGCTAGCGACCGCTCTGTTATTATAAAAGCCGCGCGCCTAGCGTCATGTTACCATGTTAGATGACCCAAGTGACCAGCATTTTCATGGACGTTTTCAACGCGTCATAAAACATCACTAATCGTATGTACCATATGTACGTTTGTAGTTCATTCGAACTGCTTGACAAATAATATAACTATTTATCATTACAAGTACATTTATACGGGCCGGATTAATTCATAATTTGTATTCAATGTTTTATGCCAGTTTCATTTTGTGTGTGACTCATTTAACGACGTAGAAATTTTGTTTACATTTTGTTTAACTTTTTTATACTTAGATATTAATTACATTTAATAGTTTGTATAAGAAATTAACAACTGTATATAAATAAAATACATTTTGCTGTATAAATACGGGGATATTTTTGCGAAATATTATTCTTTGGCTGAATATAATATTTTTTTAATGAAATTTCGGTGTTATAAATTACATTAAATTATATAATTATTTATGTTTCTTTTGTATATTATAAATTCCTTGCCAACTAAGGCCCATATGACACGGTTTTAAATTATCTAAAATATTTTGTTATCAATATATTTTAAACATTTCTATACACTTTCTGCATTTTATAAAAAATTGAATGAACACAAAAAATGATTAAATTATAGCACATATTTACTAACAATGAGTAATCATAAAATCTTATTGTTATATGCTTGTTAATAAACATTTCAATTTGTTTAAAAAAACTTGCCAGGAAACCCCACCGTTCTTCTCCCGAAATAGTGAGGAAAATGTGTTTTTCCTCACTATAGAGGAAAATATGGAAGTGTTACCAACATGAATGTTATTTACAAAAAATATGTTGTAAAAATTATAAATAAATGCATAATTTAATTGAAAATCTTTATTTTAGTGATAAACAACTAATGTTTGCATTTCACGTTTTATTTTTATTAATTATAAAAATGAAAGAAATTGTCTATTGACTAATGTTTTAACTATAAAGGTCAACAAACTTCGGATTAAAGTGCAAATTTAGTGTAGATAATATTGCTGAATTTATTTATATATTTTTTATTAAACATAATACTTATTATAAATAAAATTGTACATGCATAATATTATTTTCATTGTAAAGATGCTTCACCACCAAATTATAGAAATTTGTAGTTCTGTTTAAAATAATTTAAATAAAATCTGTTGACAAAATAACAGTTAATGAACAATGCATGACGTATTAAATAAATTAATAATTCGGCCCTGTCGTGCAAATACAACAAAACATTTTTTGTTTCAATTTATTTTAAACTGAAAATATTAGGAATATATTTCACAGATATAAAGATTAGATTATAACAACAACAAAGACATTTACTTCAAGTTAATAAAAATAAATTTACTGATTCCGATAAGATAATCAATACTCCTTACCTTTATATTATCTTTCCACGTGTTTAATTTTATTTAGTTCATTAATCTACGGGAAAACACTCAATATGAATGAATATTAACAGCACTTTCTGTATGATAGTTTTTCTTTCACTGTTTTGTTTTCACCTGCCAAAATTATTACGCCATTCAACACTTTACTGCCATCTGCGCGAGGAAAATTTGCAATAGCTAAAGAACGTAGTTAGGTGACGACACGCGGGGAATACAAATTAATTCTAATTTAGTTCAGTTCTAGTTCAAGGCTCTTCATTTTATCATAAGACAATTAAAATCAAATTACATTTTTGACTTCCTTATTAAAAATTGTTATAAATGTAAGTGAAATCAACGTTTAATTGTAAAATGTGTGAACAAAATTAATTGAAAAGAACGGTTGGTATATAAAATAGGATTATGTTACATATGCTTTTATTACATATTATTACATTTATGTATTGAATTTTATAATATCCGTTAATTTTAAAAAGGACGGTGTTTATAAAATATTGAAGGAGGGGACAAGACAAAAATACTAAAAATTTAACATAACAGAATCAACAAATAATTCGAGATGAAATGGAGATCTAAAAAATATAAAGGCACTTGATAGAATGGAGCTAGTAAATGTGTATATAAATATAAAATTAACAGTTAAAGATGTCTTCACAATAAGTTACAAGAAGTGATTAAATATGTTGGTCAATAGACATTTTGTTAACATTACACCGGTTAAAACTGCTCAGGCAAAGATAGAATTACAGATACAAAATTTAGACGAAATTATAGAGTACACATGGGTATATTCATCGTTTATAGTTTTCAATCTTAATTTTCAATTTTTTAGTTTATCAATTTATACAAATTTTATCAATTTGTGCGTATAAATAAATATAGAAATATCTTTTCATATGGGTACTATAATTTCGCCTACGATCCAAAGATCATTAAATAGAATAATTTAGAGTTTAGGAACTTCCATAGAAGCACATTAAAGCTAAAATGTTAATATCATATTTACAATGTACAAATAGCAGAACTAGTTTAACAGATCACAATTCGCAATTCCGATACTGTATTTACACATATTCATGGTCGTTTAGCCTATTATAAAAGTTGTTTGGTCTGAGCTTTCAATATATGTTTATATAATTAGATAATATTTCATATATCTACTTAATATTACGAACTGATCACAACAGAAAATTACCATTCTTAAAACAGCTTATTATTATATATAAGTAATAATTCTATTTAAATGCTTTATCGTAATAATAATAAAAAAATAAAGAATTATATAAAAAACAATAAAATATAACAATTGCAAAAATACTTCGTCATCACATAAAATATATAAAAACAAAATACTATAATCTAAATTACCTAATTAATTGAATAATGAACATTTTTTTCAATAAATTTTTAAAATATATGAAAATTTTCTGTTGCATAACAGTTCAAAATGACCAGTCTCTAACTCTACGGTAGTCAGTAAAATTTATTTTTAGTTATTATTATTAATTATGTGGCGAAAAATCAATCACGACGTTACAATCTCTCTTCCACAATCGATAGGAAATAAATACATTATCTAAAATGTATATTTTGTACTTTTCACTATTCATTCTTAGGCAAGATAGGGTCACAATAACATGACTCTTAAGGCGAGGGAACATTGAGCCGGTATTATGCTTCCCATATTTAACATTTAAATGCACGTTAATAAAAATCGCTCTTGACATTGATCACTAAATGAGAATAATTTATATTAAAGATAGTTCAGAAACAGAATTTATTGTAATTCTTCAATCTCTTATCGCAATTAAATGTAATTATGTCTTACGAAGTATCTTAAAAATTATTTTACCATGTTCGTTTATACTTATAGCTATATATTACAAATTAATTTGGTTTATTTACAGCTTTTTGTCATTTCTTAAAACGTCTGAAAAGTCTATTTCATTTGTAAAAAATGTTTAAAAGCCTGTTCACTACTAGGACCTTCATTATACAATATTACATGAGTCGGGGGTTTATTTATTTAGAATAAATATGTGCTAAATGAAATAAATAATTAATTATGTGTAACTGTGATACATATGTTTCATGAACAGTGAAAACAATCTCAATGCAAGAGCAATTTTGCTACTCCTAATACATATAGGGTTAACAAAAGCATATATTAGGAACCAAGTAACATTACATTTACTAATACATTTTATTCATGATCTCCTTCTCCAAATTCGTCAATTTTTTTGAGGAGAAGATATACGTTCATATTATCTTTCCCTTTAACGTATACAGAACCACGCGGTTCAAATTCGTACCGTTTCTCTAATATTTCTAAACAAGCCCCGCCAACTTGAATCCTACCGTTCACGCCGGTAGAGTCCATTCTACTTGCTATATTTACCGCGTCGCCCCAAATGTCATAGTACAACTTGGAAGTGCCTATGACGCCAGCTGTCACGTCCCCAAAGTTATAACCCACACGCAAAATCAAATCGAATTCAAGCAAATCTCGATTAAAATCGTCAATTACTTTCTGCATAGCGATAGCAAAATCCATCAAAGCATACAAATGCTGATGCGGATCATGGCTATCACGACGTATTTCTGGATTTAATCCACTGGCAGCCATAAAAGTGCTACCGATTGTTTTAATTTTTTCCACACTTTTAAATTCCGATTGAGTTAACAATTCGTCAAAATCTGCTATTAGTTCATTTAAAACTCTAAGGTATTCCTTGCCTCCTAAGTAACTTTCATCATACATCTCATTAAAATTTACAATACTTGCAAAAATAATTCCAACATTTTTGTGGTTTTCAGAATATTTTGCCGATTTTTTCAGTTGGTCTGCAACATGTTTTGGAATAATGTTATGTAATAACCAATCTGCTTGATCCTTCATAATTTGAACATGTTGTTTATCGCGATTAGCTACTAAATTTGCATGAAAACTTAACCTGTATCCAATTTCAAATTCTCTGTTTAAAAACCAAACTAATACCAGTAATAAAAATACATCTATAAATATTTCTGATTCGTATAAATTATGTACTTGTTTCTCCATATTAATACCGCTTTGATTTCTACTGTTTGAGGTAGGGTTACGAAAAAACGGATTTGTTGTGTTTATCGGTAAACTAATATTATGAAATTGGGGTTTATTAAAATACGTTTGATTTTCTTGATGAAATAATGAATTATTTAGGGTTAAAAACGAAATTTCGTCATTAGCAGGTACTGGAATATCAATTAATGGACTTAATAATTCGGCTTCTGAATGATATGAACTATTTAACAAATGTGGACTGTATCTTTGAGCACAACCATTTTCCAAAATCGTCACTAGACATAAAAATATTACTGCAAACACTGTTGCAAAACCATTCTTCAGCCACCAATTAAACTGCGTAAAGTTACAAAAATGAATAATGCCCACGAAAAATAAATAACAATAAAAACAATCAGATTGATCAGGTGTAGTCATGGAGTTTATACAAGAAAAATTACTCAATACTACAACCACGGGAAGACTTACAATAAATGCTCCGAAAGTGTGCCATCGATACCACTCAGAGAAAAAACAAAATATATCTTTTGAGAAATAAACAATCTGTCGGATGCAAACTATAACTGCAAATAATTGAACGCCAAACGATAGAATAAAAATAACTAACGAATATGCGGTAGGCACATAAAGAATAAACAAAGATGCAACGATAGTACTAAATATAATAGCTGACACTAGAATATCGAAATATGTATTATATCTGGAAGTAGCTAAGGTGGGCAACATTTCCCCCGGTCGGTCACTGATTGTGTGAACATTTTCACGATATTCTCTTTCCATATCTGCCTTTTTGAAAAACAAGGTTATGTTTGATAGTGGGGGCTTCATAAAGTAAGAGTGTTTGGATTTGAAGTTGTCCTGGACGCATCTGATGAGTTGCAGGTCGGACTGTTTACGTAGTTTTTGAAAACGATGTCCCAACTGATCGCAGAATGGGCCAGGTAACTGGGATGCGTACTGCGGTGAACATGAATTTATCGTTGACTGACTAGACGTATAGTAACCGGATACTCGTGCTTGCAGCAAGTCTTCTTGCGGTAGAGTACTTTGGTTCATCGCATAAATCTACGAAAGAATTTTCTTCAGAACACATACTCCAACGACACATAAAATGTACAAGGTATCTTCTGCAGGAGATTTATTAAAAATTCGAGCACTAAGCTCTGGCCTCGGTTAAATTTTTAATTATGACATAAACGTATGGTAAATGCATTAAATAGTTGCTGAATATGAAATCCAAAGTCTGGTTCTATTTCTCATAGACTGCTGTATTAACGCCACGTATGTGCCACATAAATTTTATTTAAATAAAATAGTAAAGCAATAATAAAATAATTACTTTAGCTTAAGAGGCTATATTTATCTTATCTCTAAACGAATTGATAAAAATCCGTTATTTTATCGGTAGGTAAATTTTATTTATATTATATGAAGTATAAAAATCTCAATTTGAAATAAAATATACTCATATAAACTTCAAAATGCAAAAATTTAAACTAACCTGCTGCTGAATGCTACTTCTCCTACTGTTGCTTCTAATTCCAGAATCCTTTCTACTATTCACGGATGCGCATTCACTAATATGACAGTCTACGTTACCAAATCCAGAGCAGGGGACATCTAGACAATCCATATCCACCCTGGCTGCCATCGTAGCACTTCTCGCCCGTGCAATTGGTGAAACTTCATAGTTTAAGGGTCTCCCCGTATGAGATCTGTTGCTGCCAGCTCGATCCAAGCGCAAAATATCATTCGGCGATCTAGCATACTGGGATTTGTAACTGCCTGATCGAATGAAATGTGAAAATTCATTCGGAGAAAAATCATACTGCCCTACATCACTTCTAGATTGACTTATGTAAGACTTGACATCGATTATATCAGGCTTATTGTCATCAATAATTGATTTATCTTTATCTTCGCTTTTCATGTAGCTGCTCCAAGAACTGTCACTCCGTACAGTACTTTCGTTTTCTTGCCACGAACTTTTATTGTTGCAGTTTGTTTCAACAATGGCAGGCACTTGTTGATAACCATTATTTGATTGTATTTCGGTAATATCGACTTTTATATTTGATTGTATTACGCAAGCGTTTTCAGGTTCGTTGATATCCGTTATTTGTTTTCGGAGAAATTTAGGAATCTTCCACTTTTTTGCTTTGTTGTAATTTTTTTCACAGCTCTGTACAGAAGTAGGACTTTTGACTGAAGAGTCTTCTATGTTCGATTGCTCATCTTGTTCGGCGTCTTCACAGTCGGAATCTAATATACTTGGCAGCGAGTTAGCTTTTACCTTGAACATATTCGGTGATAGTTGATTTGGATTGTAGTGCGTTTTCAAGTTGCCGTCGTTGCATGACAGGACCCTAGGTCTGCTGACTGGAGATACAGCAGGTGGAGACGTCGGTGGAGAAATGATTAGTTGCAGGGAATCAAATTTTTGTTGAGATGTTGTTGCACGCAAACTGCCGTTGAATGAAGAATGTCGATCTGTTTTACGACCTACTATAAAATAAGTTTTATAACCTGAAATTTATTCATTATTAATATCAAAATTATATGAATATTTGAATTAAATTACCAAATACATCTTCTCCTTCGTCCAGAACATACTGATCTGGTAAAAATTCGCGAGTTTTTTCTGATATGTGAACCATTCCAGGTTTTCCAGTAGATTCCATCCTATTAGCGAGTGTTACATCGTTACTCCACACATCAAATTTAAATCTTCGTGTACCCACGATACCGCATAAAACAGTGCCAGTATGAACTCCGACTCTCATGTTAACGCCTTCATTTCTTTCCGTGTCAAATTGTTTGATAGCTTGAATCATACCCAAACCCATCTCAACACAACACTTTGCGTGATCTGGTCGAGGTTGAGGGCAACCTGACACACAATAATAACAATCACCCAATGTAGAAATTTTTTCGCATTCATGCAATGAACACAAATGGTCGAATCGTTCAAACAAGTCATTTAAGATTCCTACTAATTCTTCAGCACTTTTGTTACTTGACATTCTCGTGAAACCGACAATGTCAGCAAACAAAATGCTAACATTTTCCATTCGATGCATGTTGAATGGTCGAAATAATGATTTTAAATATGTAGATTCAGGATTTGAACTTCTTGGTTCACAGTTTTTAGCAAAATTTGCGTCATCATTCATTAACCAATCAGCCAATTTAGGTGGCATAACTGAATGAATCATTTTTTCTTTCAATTGTTTTTCCATTTCCAATTGTCTTCGAACAAGCAAACTTTGTCCGACCTTCATGAAAGTTCCCCTCATTCGAACATTGGTCATAATGAGAATGTGTAAGCCAATTAGATGAACGCACAGTTGTGAAATGAATCGTACGATGATGTGATAATTAACACAATCATGCTGTATTAGAGCCAAGAGCTCAAAAGTAACAGAGTATAAAAGTCCAGTGATGACACATACGTAAAGGGGTAGAGGAATCACAGTATAGACTAAGAGTACAACTTCCACACAAAGAGAAAAATGTCCGACAGGGCTAATATCAGCGGAAAATTCGAGATGAGGATTGAAACGAGACGGAGTGAACAATACGAAGCATAGACTGAGAGTATATAGTAAAAGAGCAACGCATAATGACACGGACAGAAAGTGCACTCGGAAGAAATCAGTGTGCGTCAAAAGGAGTATACCAATCAAGATCACGGCCAGGGCTGCAAGAATCGAGCACAGCACAGGCCAGTCGGTTGACATGCCTCCCAGCCCGGAGGAAAGAAAGTAAACAAACCAGGACAGAGATACCAACAACACGTATAACAAGGCATATCTGTAAAACATTCCACAATTAGATATTCGTTTATGAATCAACTCCCAATTTCATACCTGAATCGAAGGCGAAGCTGAGGAAATGCACTTGTTTTATATTGACCTTCCAGAATGTCTGAGTCGAAATGGGGATTACACCACGATCGTCTAGCTGCTCGTTCGAACGGAATGGGCAAACATCTGCCCAGGCAGCCATGTCTTTGTGCAGCTTGAGCTAGATATGTCTGTACATGGGGTGCCAATGAAATCTGAATATTGTCATCATCTTCCGAAGGTACATCAGATGCAATGTTCTGGTGATCACTTAATGTGTGAGATCGTGTAAAACTCACTGATGATACACGATGTCGATTAAATGACATGATTTATATAACATTAATTATTAATAATTGCTACTGTTCCCATTATCACAGAAATCTTGGCTACTAAATATCTTTAGTAGTGTGAATAATTAAAATATTATTTATTACCATATTATTTGTTTCAAACACGTTAGGTTCCTAAAAAACAATATGAAATTAATATATAATAATAACCACCTGTATGACAAACATTACCGTGCAATTTACACAGAACAGCACCTTAATTACCATGGTAACATGTTCACACCATCAGACTGCTGCAACTTTGGATTCTGCAACCACTGACATTTGTTTATATTTATTAACCACCTTTACACTGTATGTCGTACTTACATTCAATTGATTAACACTTTTACAGAAATGCAAATGGTTTACTTGTAACATGTGTTTGTTTTCTTTTGGCAGACGGGAGAGGGAAACGACAGTGACTTCTATGATTGACAGTTCGAATCGCGCACTATCAGCTGCGCAACCTAAGATCTAAAAATAAAATGAGGATGTTGAGGAGGGATAGTTTGTTCAGCCAGCGCAGGTTGGTTATTGATGTAATAATTAATAAAGTGCAGTGTCTAAATTAAGAACGATAATAATCTTGTAAATTATTGCTGAAACATCCATTTTAAACGCACATACATTAGGGGAGATTCAAATTTGAACCCTAAGCCCTGCTTTATAGATTATTTGTAGAAATTTGAAATTACATCATCCAATATTGAAAAGATAATTATAATAAACAACAAAACGAATTCTATAAATAGCAAAATTAGTATTTTGAAATAATCGAGCAATAATGAATTGGTTTATTTATATTTACATAACCATTAGTTACGACATACGTTACCTACGATTTTTGAAATAAATATTTCGCGGTATCATACGCATTGAAAATTTTATTGCAGTTTTGGAATTATAACTTTCTTTCTCAGTGAAACTACCGAAACGTAATGAAAACCAGCACTTAGTAATCTACACTGAAAATATACTTAATGTAAGAATAAATATCACCTGACAAATGCAATAAAGCTGTCATGTTCGCCTTATCAGTTTCTAAATTGTAAAACATAAAAAATATGTAAATCAGTTACTTTGATGTAAAAAAATATTATTTGTACTCTTTTAATAATACTATTGGAATTTTGAAAATTAAATTAATAAATTAGAACACATTAGGCCATACTTTTTATTATTATTATAATTTTTTCTTTTTGGAAAACAAAAAAAAGTTCAAATAATATATTGGGTAGTCCTGTGATATACCGGGTGGAACATCATACCTGTGTACATAGGCGATTAACATGAAAAAACAGTTTTTCTGTGCGCATTGCTCCCCAAATTATTTTATGCAAAAATGCTTCAAATACTTGTTGTAGAGCATAAAATTCTGCATCTAAATCAATAAACTGAATTACTTTTACTTGCTTTGTAACGACAGAAATTAAATATGAAAACATGGAAAATTAGGATGAAAATATCAAATAGCCATGGAATTGAAACAGAAATAAATAAATGCTTGTCGTTTTTCTGTCTATTTGATATTTTACCCGTCAAATTAATCATTCATCTGTCAAATGCCAAGCACTTATTTATTTTTGTTTCAATTCCATGGCTATTTGATATTTTCATCGTAATTTTCCATGTTTTCATATTTAATTTCTGTCGTTATAAAGCAAGTAAAAGTAATTCTGTTTATTGATTTAGATGCAGAATTTTATGCTCTACAACATGTATTTGAAGCATTTTTGCCTAAAATAATTTGGGGAGCAATGCGCACGGAAAAACTGTTTTTTCATGTTAATCGCCTATGTACACAGGTATGATGGTCCACCCGGTATAATAATCGCAATAAATGAAAAATGAACATTTATTAATTTATTTTACAATAATATAGAAATTTACAAATTTAATATTTTTTTTTACAATATATTTACATTTTTGTTTACTTGTTCATATTTTACATACAATATTAATTCATTATCGCTTCATATTTAAAATACTGTACTAAATTAGAAAAGCACATTTAGATTAAGAAAAAATAAAACTAAACAATTAAAATATTTCATTACAGATTAAAAATATTATTTGACTATATTTTATACATATTATATTATAGATTTTACTTTATTCCTCTTTGGTAGTTGTACGACACATTTACAATTTTGCAGTTTTTTAAATTAATTGTTAATTAAATTGTTATTAACACATTAAATTTATTTTGAATTTATTGGAGAATAATATAAGTTATTATAATTAGTAATAAATATTGAATAAAAGTATCATTAAAATATTTAAAATTCGGCTAAAACAACAAAAAGATTTTTATTACACTTATTACTCAAACAATGTATAATGAAATACAATTCATCCTAAAAAAAATGCTATAATCATTATAAAAAGTGTAACAAATGATAATAATAAAGTGATCAATAGGGCCGTTGACCCGTGTTCCGAATATCAAAAAGTAAACCCCAAAATTCGTCCCATGTCAGCCAGCCCCAAGGAATTCTCTGAATTACAGTCCCTTGTCGTAGAAACTTGGACACTATCATAATATTTAATATTATTACAGAGCCAAAAGCAAAGAATAAGATCACAGCGAACAAGATCATTTCTCTAGTTGTTCCATTCTTCATCCAACGGTTCCAACAGTATGCGATAAATCTGGCTAAAGATGTTAATACTTCGACTGCGTGGTCACTAAAACGAAAACATAATTTATTCAACACAAATATTTATTATATACAGGGTGGTGACTTGGACAACGCAGCATAGGGATTACAATGGTAAATTCTTAGTGTGCATTTATTTGCTCCCCTAATTATTTTAGAGCAATAGCTTATTTAGATTTTATCTAGAGAAAAAAATTCTGCATCTATTGATACCATTGTTTATAAATTTCCATTGTTCGGAAGAGAAAAAATCGAAAAAATTAAAATTAACTTTTTTACAAAAATCATTGATGCCATGGAACAAATAAAACAATAAATAAAAACAAGCGGCCTAACATTTGACGTTTAAATGATTAAATATCGTTGTTATAATGTATTCAATACAAGAAAAAGTAGAAATGATTAAATTGTTTTATTCCGGAAGTAGTGAACGCGAAGTAAATGCCATGTTTGGTGTTAAATATCCGAAACGGCCAATTCGAGCAAGTACAATCCACAGGATAATTTTGAAGTTTGTGAATACAGGCACTGTAATAAATAGTTACAAGTGTAATAATGACGTTCAGAATTTAATTCAGAACGAGGAAAATAAGAACACCTTTAATGTTTTGATATACATCATTCCCGAGCACTGCGAATTAAAAAAAATAACAAATACCAATCATATAAATACCATTTTCACAAAGAGTTCCGAGAACATGATTTGGCGAGAAGAAATACATTTTGCTTCCATATAAATAAATATAAATAAATATATCATCACGCCTTTTACCCATTACGGGTGTGGCACTCTGCTTACGCAGATCTCGGTAAGTGATATATTTTTTCGTATGAAGTGCGGTTACCAGCCGTCAAATCATAGCCCCCAAGGATGTTAGTGGAGGAGGAACCACAGGGGTAAATTTAAATTTGTAACTGTCGGCAGTGGGATTCGAACTGAGGATCTCACGATCCACAGTCCAACACGTTACCTCGGAGCTATTTTGCTTCCAAATGATGGAAAAATGAAATGAGGCGAAAGAATTTCAAAATTTAGAAGAATTAAAAAATTCTATTCAAGTTGAGTGTGCTAAAATATCACAAAGACAATTTAGCAAATGTCAGACGAGAATTTTACGACAGGTTGGGCCACTTTTCTGGTAAATGGTGGTTTGTTTGAACATTTGCTATGATTTGTTATAATTTTGTGTTTATATGTTGTTAAAATAAAATCCTGTTTCCCAATACTCTTTTTATGGTTTTTCAATTAATTTATAATAAGTTTAGGGTCGTTACTTAATATGAACCTAAATTATACTGTTGCCAAATGACATTGTTGTAATCAGCTTTTAGTTTGATTTAATTTCCGGAATAAATTCATTTAATCATTTCTTTTCTTTGAATTGAGTGGATACATTATAAAAGCTGTAATAATAATTTAATAATTAGTTTAAATGTCAAAAACCAAGGGCAAATGTTAACGCGCTTGTTTTTTATTTATTGTTTAAATTGTTCCATGGCATCATTGATTTAAGCAAAAAAGTTAATTTTATTTTTTTCGATTTTGCCTCTTCCGGACAATGGAAATTTGTAAACAATGGTATCAATAGAACCAGAATTTTTTTCTCTAAATAAAATCTTAATAAAGTTTTGCTCTAAAATAATTAGGGGAGCAAATAATTGCACACTAAGAATTTACCATTATAATCCCTATGCTGCGTCGTCCAAGTCACCACCCTGTATATTTAAAAATAAAATAATGGAAAGCGTGATTGTAAATATAGAAGGTGTGATATATGCAGCTAGTATTGTAATTTATACATATTGTAAATGAATATTAGCAGATTTATGCATTCCCTTTTTTAGCTGATTTATTTTAGTCTCCCCATAATTTTATAATATAATACTCTATTAAAACATGGATATTTCTAATTCTTTTAAGATCATGACAAGTTTTCCTCTTTTGATGAGGATAAATTCTTGTCTAAAATCCATAAAGAATGAATAAAAGAAAATTAAATTATTCGAATTTGAACAATATCAGAAACAAAGTTATTTCAATTTCATATTTTCATAGGTACTATTCTACTTGTTGAAATACACAATTCTTTAAACCTCATACAAATGTGCAGCGTTGAGTAATGCATCGAAAACAATCATAACTTTGTATTTATGACTTACCTGAAGGTCTCGGGCTCTCGAATTATTGATTGTTGTTCAAGAAAAAGGTTTGGGCTAGGAAGAATAGCCGTGGGAGTTTCGTATGCGTTGATATCAGAATCGCTCTCTTCATTGTTATTCGTAGTGGATTCCACCGAACCTTCGTGGATCTTCGATAAATCTAAACCTAACCTGTAATTAAATTGTTACATTCTTATCAATGCAGTATAAAGACTAATATTGCCATTAAAAATATGAATGGAATGGATAGTGCGGATGATGTTGTGTTTGGTGAAACTAAGGAGCAATTGAGAAGAATGATTGTGTGTAGAAATGAAGTATAAAATTCTGTTATTGAATATTGTGTTGGTGTTTGAGAAGAATGATTTGGTGACTGATTGTAATGTTTCAGTGAATAATGGACACTGGAATAAGTGAATGATTTGTATATTTGGGTAGTATGTTTTCGAGGGATGGACATATTAACCGGGAGACTGAAAGGCTAGTGTCTGCAGGCTGCACGATATTTGGTGCTCTATGTACATTTGTTTGAAATGTGAATGTATCTGGAGATGCTAGATTGAGCGTTTATAATGGCGTGTTAGTGACTGCATTAATGGTTTTTAATATTGGGTATGGATGAAAAAAATTGAACGACGTATAACTGCTGTAAGAATGAGGTATTTGAAAGGAGTGTGTGGGTTGTGGGTATACGAGATGTATCGTATCCGGAATTGATGAAAAATTGATGAAACTAATATATGCGGGTGCTGGTGAGATTGAGACTGAATGAATGATTCCGAATGTGAAGAATAGACGAGCATGTATGAATTTCACTATGACTGTGGACGAGGGAAATGTGGTGTGGGTGTCAGGTTTGGAAAAGTTTAATTGTTATTGGTTGACAGAGTTTCAGGGTTCGTAAAAATTTGAGTAAACTAGTGATTTAAAGAAATTTTAACTTAAAATTAGAGATAGGCGAATATCATTATTTTTCAAATTCATTAAATAACATATAATTAATAAATTATAATACTTATTTCATACCGAGCTTTTATTATTTTACCAGATGTAAATTATAAAGAAGTAAAAAAAAAGTTCATGTAAAGAAAAAAACAGAATGGGGTACTTCACTAGTCAAAAAATGGAAAATATGTCACATATATTATAACTAGACCCAAAAATATCGTACTAGTATAATAGAAGTTAAGTATTATGTTTTCTTGTTTAAGATTTTCTTTCATACATGTATTCTTTCCGATTTATTTGTACTTATATTAATTATTGAGCTGTTAGATTGTCGAAGTGTCAAATGGTTTACATCTAATTTGAAGATTTTTGTTTTGTTTTGAATTCGCAACCAAATAACACACTTAATAACAGTGGCGTCATATTAAAAAAAATCATTGCAGCTTAATGAATCACATTTAAGACTTATTAAAACTGTAGATAGTCTTCAATTTAGATAGTTTCATAAAAAAAAAATAGTAAAAGACCCCGTTGTTAAATTTATACCTGACTGCTAAACGCTTACTGCATATATTGCGCAAAAATCGAGGTATTCGAATTTGTTGTTTTGATGTTAATATTAGAATTTTCGAATTTAGAATACTTTCATTATTCGAGGTATGGCATTCGACTATCTCTACGTTAACGGTAGTGATATCTAAACGCAATTGTATTTTTTATATAAGTTGAAGACATGGTTGAAGCTCGCAAGTGAAACAAGAGCAAAGACCCTTCTTCACTTACTCTATTCGGCTGGGCCGTGACAACCTGGGCGGCACGGTCCGCTCCAGCGGAATCCATTCGGGGCGATGCCTGGAGTCCCAGGGCCTGGCGGATTGCTCGCTGTACGCGTCTGCAGAGATGCGACGCACGGCGCGCTTGGTGGCTGCCGCGATGCCCGCCGGTCCCGATGCACTCGGTGAGTCCAGGGGTCGCGGGATTGTAGCGATGCTGGCTCGGCGTCGGGTCACCACGCGACCGTTTACGGTGGTGCTCAGACGTCGTGATACCACAGTTGACACAGCGGTGCTGGTCTCGGCTGCTGCGGTGGTGTTCTCTTGCAACATCCTCCTGGAAAGTGAAACAACATTCAGGAAATCTGTAAGAGCTGGTAGAACATGAAAGCATCTTGCGATATGATAATTTTCCATTTATAATAAAGTTTTAAAACAATGTAAAATGCACAGACATTACAATTTTTCTGTAATATTATTCTTGTAAAATAAATCACACATTAAAAAAATTGCCAGGAAAACATTATACAGTTTATAATTTTTGTTTGTTTGTAAATTTTCATATTTAAGCCGAATTCATGCAGCCATTTTCATTTTCATTTAATTTAAATTTATTTTAATTTAAAATATAAATACGTATAATCAAATATAAGCATTCATGCAATCATTTAATTTATGTTCTCATTTTCATTCTCATTTAATTTAATTTATAAGATAACCAACTTTTATCTTTTAAATGAAAATGATAAATTTTGACGTTTGTGATTGAAAAGGTTATATTTTAAATCGTTGAGAATTGAAATTCTTTGCTAAAATATGAATGATTTTGATGATTTTTGACTCAAGTAGAACTGATCAAAAATTATAAAATGTACTTTTCTGTATGACAAAAATGAAATTTTATTTTAACATAAAGAAGTAACATACATTTCAATTTCAAAAGGTTATTCAAGAAATCTGTTTGTTGAACAAACGACTTAACTAAGTCTTCGTTTCTTCATTTTTAAATGATATGATAAAGCACATATTTACTTGTATATGATCATGATCACTATTTTAAAAAACTCCATGCTTATTCCAACATTTAAGATTAACAGACATAATAATAATGTGACATATGACGTGTATTCATTTTCATTTAATTTAATATTGTAGTGCTCCATGAATGATACATTTAAAAAAGATAAATTAGAATTAAATTAAAATTTAAAATTAAATTAAATGAAAATGAAAATGGTTGCATGAATTCGGCATAAATTACATACCATAGTAAATGAATTTTGTTTACGGATTTACTTGCAGAATTTTAAACTCTATAATAATTATAGCATTGTATGACATTAACATGAAAGAATAGTTTGGCTTGATATTTGACAGATACAACTGATACAGACACTGACTATTGTACTCTCTTTTCTATGGTCACTAAGATATCAGCCTATTATCGGACATTAAGCGGCCATCTTCTCGATAGCGCACCACTGAAATGATATGAAATATTTGAAGAGTCGTTACTGTATGAATTCGTATAATCTGGTAATATTACAAGAGGTTTAGGTTCTATCAGGCAAACTTTTATCGCACGTCAGGTGCTATTGTTAAAATATGTCAAATTGCTCGCGCCATTTTACCTGAAAGCAATCATGTTTGAGTGAAAAGAATAAAATTTTGGCCTGTTGAAAAATACAACCTCTAGTGGTATTTGTGTAGATAATTTGAGGAATGAAGTTAATTTATTTAGATTTGTCGTTGTCAAGATAATGAAAGTAAATAAATGTTTATCCACTTGCAAATAGTTCTCTTCCTTGTATATCCGATGTCAGACTAATAACAGTCACGTTTCTATAGGGAGTCTCTCTCTATATATAAAGTGAATAATAAAGATAATGATCAACTTACATGAGTACATCTACATTTCAATATTTGCACTAGAGGTATGTACTTAATTTTTTAAGCATCTCTTGAATAAAAATGATTAGCTCAAGTACACAATACTCTGTAAAAAGATATCTGATATGATAGATTATACTGATTACATATTTTACAAAAACCATCAAAAATATTAGTAATGTTTTATTTTTAAAATGTTCTTGAAAAATATTTTTCATTTTTTCATTAACATTACCAGTGACTGTTTTAGTTTCACCAAGAAATGATAAAAGTGATGAGGAAAAGAGATTAATTCTCATTCATAAGCGCTAGTGTATTTTGTGCACCATCCATAATTTTTTTTCGTCATTTTAAAGAATGGCTTTGGTGTTTTAAATAGGTCACCCACCGTATAACGATAGAGTTATTAAACTGCTTTAGTTTACCATCGATTTTGTCAACTTCAATATATTGCTTGATTTTGTTTATCAGTCAAAATTTTATTTAAAGATTGACTTTTCTGGCCTAAATTACCAATACAAAATTATCGTCATTTTATCTCTATCAACTTTTTAAACGGGCTGTACGACAAAGAAAAGTTGCCCACTTATTGCCTATCTCTCTTGGCTCGCAATTTCAGCGTCAGTGAGCCTTTCAGTATTATTAAATTTCAATGAGTCGTTTAGTCGTCTCGTGAGACTTACTTGGTACATAGTAATTGTCGTCTGGCAGTATCTCTCTGCTGTTGAATATTCCGTAGATGTACAAGCATCAGATTGACCGCTGCTGCTATCCGATATTCTTGCTGGACACCGCCATACACTTGAGTACTTATTGAGATTCGTTGTACCGCCTGAAATTAAAATTATTCAAATATAACCTCCAAAAAGAAAAATTCAACGACTGGTATCATGAGCTCTGTTTTTGGGTGCTTTAACTGGAGTGTTTTAGCCTCGGTTTTAGCGCCTATACAATGTTCCAAAATTATTTTATAAAAAAATACGTCAAATAAAATTGGTAGATAATATATTTCTCTTTAACTTCTATTCGAAACATTTTGTTCATAAAATAATTTTAGAACATTGTACAGTGCTAAAACCTAAGTTAACAAAAACACAAAAAAATAGAGCTCGTGGTACCGACCATTGTGTTCGGTTACCTTGACTATGATGTTGAGCCTGGTCAGTAAAGCAGTGAGCATCTCCTTGGTCTCGGCGTCTTGGCAGAGGGGCGCGAGACGCTGGATACCGTGCTCGAGACGCGTCACCTCGGCGGCGAAGTTGTCGTCGGCCTGGTCGCGTTGTCGGCGCTGTAATTCGCGACGCTGTGCTAGCGTCTTTGCGTCGATGGCGAAGATCAGCGCGAGGGTCTGGAACTTTGCCTCGATCTCCTCTTCTGTTAGCCGCTCGTTCGACCGCTCCCTGCAAGCATCCATGCCTAGTGAAATAGGTGCAGGTGATGGGAATCAATTCCTCATATTTATATTTTATATGCTTTAAATTAAATTTCTAAATCTGAATTTGTAAATTAAATCCAGGATAAACCAGCCATAATAACCGCTGAATTTAACCGAAGCATGAAACAGTCGATCCGTAATTTCACCGAATTGCAGGTACACGCTACACGGAAATGTTGTTTCATCGAATAGAACACCAAAAGTTGTTTCCATAGCAGCAAATATAACATGGTTATCATTATCAATCTTGTTGAGTATTTTCATCTTTACTTGAAACCTTATAACCATATTAAAGAAAAAAACATCACAATAATATCATAGTCGCATGTTACTTAGCAACGTAATATTTAAAAAGACAAAAGTAAACAAGTACTTAAAAAAATGCGTCATCACGAACAAGTAAAAAAGAGCAAAGTAATATGGATTGTGCGTCAAAAAATGATTTTTTGTGCAACCGAACGCGAAATAAGCATTTCGCTGCCGCAATACAGACCACGAAATTGAATTTACGGCCGCGAAATCCAAAATGATAGTTTTCAAAACTAATTGTTTTGTTTATCTAATGTCAATCCCATATTTACAATAAAACTGTTTAAAATTTGTAATTAATATTTTTTTTGCAATATCTGTACTGTAAGTTACCCATTAATAACAAAATTTAAACACAGTAAGTTGAACTTTTATTGCACAATTGGTTTCCATGGTTACATCATTTACTTACCGTCCACGGTGGATGGTAAGTGAAACTTACCGTTCACGGTGGACGGTAAGTAAATATACAGTGTGTCCAATGAAACTGTTTAAGCATGGGGATCTCGAGAACCTTAAGAGATACGAGATATTAATGTACTTGTTTTTTATATGGTTGAAAAGAGAAAAAAATTCCTATTTAAAGAGTCACAGCCTACTTTGAGCTCCATATGAAAAAAATTGATATCAATTTCTCGAAAACTGTACAAGCTATAAAAATTTGGATGACTGCTGTGAATTCCATGTTAAAAAGTGCCTTAACAATGTGCAAGTTAAAATCATGCATGAATCCAAATAACAATATTATACACGAAAAACGAAATTTGAAAAATTTACATTTTGGCTTATATCTAGTCACCTATGCATTTTTGTGGATAAACAAAAACATGTCTAAATTGGCCCCGTAATGAGGCAACTTTTGTCTAATTTAACCGACTTCGTATCTCTTACGGTTCTCGAGATCCCCATGCTTAAACAGTTTCATTCAAATTTTATTTTTAACCTCAATCTGACAGCTGTTAATTTTGATACCTATTTTTCTTTTTCTTATATTTACGCAGGTATTGCAAAAAATATCTCGAACTGTAAGTGATTTTTTAGGTCTCGAATGTTTAGGAAATCTCGACCCTACGGGTCTCGACATCCCAAACTACATTCTCGACCTGAAAACTATCACTTACAGTTTACGGTTGCACAAAAAATAGTGTGTACACCTTGTGCGCGAAATCCTTTATCGCCCTCGAGATTGTCCTGCCTCGGCCGCAAGCGGCCTCGGCGACAATTTTTCTCTCGGTACGAAAAATAGTGATTTCGCGGCTTTGGTATACAAATAACTATTAAAGTAGATTATATTTTTCTGAAATTTTAGTCCATATTTTATACTTGCAATTTTACTTACCGGACTGGGTATTCAATATATAATATAATACTGGGTGTCCTACTTTAATCTGAAAAGAGTATTATTTCGAAAATAGATATCAAATGATAAAATGTTTCGAGGAACATTTGCTTCTGTCAAAATAATTTGCTCCTCCCAACCCCTGAGGAGGGTGGGCAAGGGGACAATAATTCTAATATCCTAATTGGAAAGGCCTATTTTTTTATTGGATAGAGCGTAAAAAACAGACTTAAATTTTGACGTTCTGTCCGGTTGCAATAAAAATTTTCTCAATATATCAGCTGCGCTTCGGTGAATCTGAAATTCGGCGTCCTTGCAATTTAATGAGATTACGAATTTAGATTTTATTTTTTAGTAAACCTTAACATACTACGATTCGGTTGTTTACGTTTCGGTCCGCTGTGCTAATAAAAATTAAAAATTTTAATTGGAGGAAACGTGGTGATAAGCTTCAGGTAGAAGTATTCTTCGATAAATTCTGAATAGGTAATTTTAATCAAAAAATTTGTACTGCTCTTCGTAAAGCCACACGAGTTACTTATATATAAATTTGGCAACACTGAATCAAACCGCCAATTTCAATACCGTGTTTCATATTCTTCTTTTGCCATGTTCGCATTTCCGTGGCAAAATCCGAATTCCATACCTTATCAGGGTATACGTTAAAAGTATACATTGTACAATGTTTCATTAACCATACGAAATGAAATAAAGTTTAAAATGTTTAACCATTAATCTGAGAAACGTCTTGACAAACTGAGGGGCTGAGTTCCAAAACTTACCTTATCCATATCTTTAAAAAAAGAGTTACATATTCTATATTTCTCAGTTTGTAGTACTGCTTCGTTTCCGAAATTATTTTGCGTCAAAATTAGCTACAAACCCGATATTTTGACTGTACAAAAGTTGATTTGTTTCCAAAACCAACCCTCTTTGGTAGCATAACTCGCCATATCCTTAAATTAATTTTTGTGACCAAAATTTGCTTTGTCCTTGTTTCATGTACTGTGTTTTCACATATTTTTGTTTCAAAATTGATCTTATCCGAAAGTGATTTCTTCTTTCTAAATATTTATCTGTTTGAGTCTAATCAGGCTGTATATATTGTTTAGTATTAATCTAACTTAAATTTTCATATTAATAAAAATATTAAACTATCTACTAACCAACGAAAGATTTAAACACGACTGTGTTTAGAGAAAGAAATAAGAAACGAGAGAAAAACACTCTACTAAGGAAAAAAAATTAAAACTGTAGATACCAAAAATTTATTTACCTAAATTGTGTTTATTTCCATAACTATTCTAATTCATTGTTTTGCAACAAAACTAGACTTATCCAATTTTATTTATGTAAAATTTCCAAAATCGATTCATGTTTTTATTTTTCCTTTTCATGTTGTAATAAGAGCACTATTTTCTTTGTATTGTAGTATGCAATTACAGTCCTACTTATATAGTGTAGCAGGAATCGGTTTTTTGCGAATTACTCAAAATCACTTATCTTGGACAAGGGGGGTTTTGAAACTCAGCTCTTCAATTATTTTTCAAACAAAACTCTTCTTTAGTGAAGGTTGCCATAAGTAATAAAATTAAAATATACTTCTGAAGAGGAGTAATAACTAATCACACATTTACAAGTTTGTGTGGCTTTACGAAGGACCGTAATTTTTTTGCATTAAGGGCCTTACACACTACGTTCTTTTTGTACGGTTTAGAACGTACGGTTGGTTATAACTGTACGTTCCAAATCGTGCAAAAACCGAAATGTGAAGCCGAAAACCGTCCTTCTTAACAGCGTTCCAAAATATCAAACCAACTTGATTTTAACCGCACAGTTTTGACTGTTTGTTCCATTCCGTGTGTGTGTGGCAGTAACGTTACACGTTTTTTTTTCTATCCAGTGCTGATATCGCCTATGCCAGCAAACAAACACGTCTTAAGTTCCTAATTGCTACTTTAAAACATAGTGTGTGGGGCTGGCGGTCGATCGTTATTTATTCGCACGGTTTTAACCGTACGTTCTAAACCGTACAAAAAGAACGAAGTGTGTGGGACCCATAAGGATTGTCGAATCAGAATTAATCTAATAATCGTTCTATCTGAAGCTTATCACCAGTTTGCGACCATTCTGTATCTGTATATATTAGAAGTTTATTAGAAGTCTTGAATTTTAGAAGGTTGCTTAGATACGGTGAGTAGCAAAGATGGTTAGCACATTTGATGAGTTACTACGATGTCTGTTTCAAATTCCAAGGTCGCTTAAATTTATTCTCCAAAATTTTATTAAAAATAAAAATTATATTTTCAGGAGTTTAAGATTTTAGAGACTGTGATTGATAACGAATTATATATTTTTCTAAAACCATATGGGATATTTAAAAGATTTAAGTATGAAAGTTAAAAATTTATTACTGCTTGTGAAAAACAATTTTTTACTTAAAAAAATAAACACATTATGTGAATTCAGGATGTCATGAGAATAAAATTCAAGTAATAATAATTATTATACAAAGGCACATGCAATATTACATTATACAACTGCCAATTTACATTGAATAACATTTTAATTATCCAAGTTCATTTCTGATTAGATATTTTATTATCAAAACGTATGCCAACATGTGAGAGATTATAAAAACGCATGGGAATAAATGTGACGAAAGAATTCACCAATGAACAACTAGTAATATAATTTATTCTAGTAACTTACCTGGACTGATCTCCATTTTGAAGCCCTAGAGACTCCAGGACATTATCTTGTAGGTTTGGGAATAACGTGATGTCGCCATCTCCTGTGAGAAGCGGAGGAACAGTCGTTCCCTCCGACATTGATCTGTATTGTTTTAACGGTGCTTTCTAAATTAAAAAATAAAAACAATCGTTAGAAATAGATGAATCTCAGAAATCATAATGTATAATAATTATATCGAAAAGGCTAAATAAAATATTGAAAAATCTGGTATGGTTACCACACGACTTTCGTACTTATGCATATAAATCTTAATTTGATTCATTAAGGGCCAGTCTTTTGAACTTTCGAATAAGTTATTCACCGAATAAATAAAAAAATACGCATAAAAAATGACAGCTAGAACAATAAGTATCATTTGACCCATGATTTCGATGCGACATTTTTCATTTATTCGACGAATAATTTATTCGGTACTTTATTCGCAGATGGAAATATCTGCTCTAATAATAATTATACTTGACAAATGTTTTAAGACTTATAAGAGATTTTTCAGTTATTTGTTTGTTCTCATAGCAACTATGTTTTGGAAATATATTATTGGTATAATCAGTATTTCTCAAAATTGAAAGCAAATGCAAGAAAATTGCAAATAATATTTTTCCTTTCTTATACATAGTATAAAAGGAAGTATAGTAATCACGAAAAAATTCGATTGCAAAATTTTAACGGAAATGCATGTCTTTAGGTCCCCGGATTCTATTTTGATACATAGTACAAGTTTCATGTGAATGCGAAGAACTGAGTTGATTTTGATAACAATCGTAAAACCAAATGGAATTTTATTTAACACATAAACAATACATTAATTTTTTCATCAAACGTGCGTTGTTATGTAGGTACTTGTATTCAACAAGCACAAGTTCAATTTTTTCGCCGCCGCCAGAGCAAAAGTGTTACTAATGACTAATGAGACACTTTTATGCACACAAAGTAAAATATTATGAAAAATAGTTAGATTGTAATTCAATAATTTGATAGTTAAGAATGATATGAACATATTCTAAGGACTTAAGGCAACTCGAAATGCTGGATAAGACAGACTTCTTTAAGTTCTGAACATTTTAAAATGATTTATATTTCTATTTTCTATGTTTGAAGAAATAAATATGCATGTGTTATTAGAAGTAAATGTGACTTTGTACGTTTCGAGTGTAATTGCCCGACTCGCTTCACTCGTCATTCAAACTTACATGCTCAGCACCCAAAGTATCATATTTACTCCGAATTAAAAAAAAAACTGTTATTTTAAATACGAAAATCAGCTGCGAAAAAAGTTATAAATAAAACATGTTAGTAATATACGTAGAATATAAAATGTTATTTGTAATTTTCTCGTATCTGTTTCAGTTTTTTGAGAAAACTTAAAAAATATAACATCACGCCTTTTAACCATTATGGGCGTGGCATTCTGCTTACGCAGATCTCGGTAAATGATATATTTTTGCGTGTGAAGTGCGGTTACCAAAACTTATTATACAGGTTGTTCATTTTAAGTGGTACACTATTGCTATTTCGAGAACTATAAGAGCTACGAGATCGGTTAAATTAGCAAACAATTTCTATATTATAAGCCAATTAAAATAAGTGAAACAAAAATTTTTTTAGACCAGTGGTTCTCAAAATGCGGGGTGCAACTTTCTTATTTTAAATGGCGACCTATTTTTTTTTAATTGCTTATTCGATTCAGTATTTTTTTCTGAATTCAACGATATCCACATGTAATAACCTAATAATACAAAATATTTGCGAAAAATACAAAATTAAAATGTATCATTTCTATTTAAATATGCCTATACAAAGATTGCCATGGAAGGAAACAAATAAATCAAATGCAGAAATAATTGCAAAACCTGTCATAATTTTCTTAAATTTGTGAATAATTATTAGTTATAAGATACAATATGAAGGCAAATAATTTCTTTCTGCATTTGATTTATTTGTTTTCTTCCATAGCTATCTTTGTATAGGCATATCTAAATAGAAATGATAAATTTTTAATTTTGTATTTTGCTCAAATATTTTGTATTATTAGGTTATTACATGTGGATATCGTTGAATTCAGAAAAATACTGAATCGAATAAGCAACTAAAAAAAAATAGGTTGCCAATTAAAATAAGAAAGTTGCACCCCGCATTTTGAGAACCACCGGGCTAAAAAATTTTTTGTTTCGCTCATTTTAATTGGCTTACAATATAGAAATTGTTTGCTAATTTAACCGACCTCGTAGCTCTTATAGTTCTCGAAATAGCAATAGTGTACCACTTAAAATGAACACCCTGTATATTTTATAGTATATTTTGAAAAATTACATTTAATATAATAAATATTCATTAAAGTCGATCGAGTTTGGTATCAAATTAAAGGTCTCAGGGAGGAGAGATAAATTAAAATGCCAAAGTTAATTTTTAACGATCATCAATTTTATTTTACAATAGTTAATTGATTATTATCTAGTGTAGTCTTAAATTAAAGAAATATCAAATATTTATTTTGAACGATAATCAATTGTTTTTATAATAGTTAATTAGAATTCGTTCGCGTTTGGTATCAAATTTAGATAAAAATTTGTATTATCAGGTCATTTACCCATTTTGAACTTGAACATATTTTTCTATATAAAGTTTTAATTTTTTTTAAATATTAGTGCTAACATCTTCCATTTTTTTTTTTGTAACTTTTTCATTAAAATAAATTGAATTTATTGTTTTGGTGTTCAGTAAACTACCATTATAAGTTTAGCTATTATAATCGAAATCAATTCAGTTTTGCTTTGTTATGAAATTTATGAAGTTTCGTTACTGTTTTTTTTTTTTCGTTTGTGAATTATGAATGGACATACATTCATCTATCCACACAGATCGGTCAATAAGTGAATTAATATTTTAGTTTAATTTGTATTTAATTGCTTAAGGCCTGTGTCCACGGTAATAGAAATCGGTCCGAGATCTAGGATATAGTTCTATATCATAAATAGTGAACTTGTATGACTACAGATGTCAGGTTAGTCAAACTTATGAAGTTAGCTTCAGTCAATTCTACCAATACAAAAAACAGTGAAACATACTACATACAATATGCCTTCTTCAAGTAATCCATGTTATTTTTTCAAAATAATTGGTTCTGAAAAATCAAATTAATTTGCAGAACGATGTTAAACATATTTTAGTTCTCTAAATAGGTATATACTAACATTTTACCTCACTTAACACATTTGATAATTTTCCACAATTCTTTAACAAGTATCATCGTACTGTAAACCTGATTATATAGAACAATTTTATTTATTTTAAGGGTTGAAAGTAGAAAATTGTCAAATGTATTAATGTGTTGGGGTCAAATGATAGTATATAACTGTTGTTGGACAAGTAAATATTGTATTTACACTACGTTCTGCAAATAGAGTTTACCTATTCTGCGGAATAGATCTATATTACAAATTATGCGGACCCATATATACCATTTATATTTCTAACATATATATTCATTAATGTTATCATATTAATTTATTCAAAAGTAATTATGTATCTTAACTTACCAGAACTGCTTAGAATTATAATTTTTAATATGTAAAATAATATCAAATTATTTAAAATCTGTAACGTCAAACGTCAAAATTTTAAATTGGTAACATCTATATGAAGTTAGCAACTAGTATGAAAAAATCGGACAGAACGCGTCTTTTCATCATAGTTTTCTATTCGATTTTTTCGTCCAAGTTGCTAGTGTCCACGATCCGATTTTTTGTTTCGAGAACTATGTCCGAGATCTCGGACCGATTTCTATTACCGTGGACACAGGCCTTTAGAAACATATAAATAATCTGTTAATAAGGATAAAAATTTGTTGACAAAAACTGTATATTTGTATAGCAGTGGTATTTTTGATCATGTAAATATCAATGTCAGTTTTATAAAAGCAAACAGATGTGATATAGTTTCGACATAAATATCCTAAAAATATTTTAATATTCATATTAAACCGCCGATCAAAGAGCAAATAGTGTCTGTTAAACATTACGCACAATTTATTTATACATTCAAATTAAATTCGATTGCAGTTCAGTAAAGTCCATGGACATTTTGTCTTTTTTCTCAGACTGTTTTTTGTTCCGTGGTATGTGGGATTCCCTTCTCATTTTACTTTTATTTGCATAACTCGATTTTTTCAACGATTTCTTGTACACAAGTTGCTGTTAACGTTCGATGCTGGTGAAATCTCTAATTATAGTAGATTGCGACATTTTTTTCAACATTTTTTTGTACGTACTTGTATTATTTATTTTGTTCCTTGTTTGTTGTGATTTTATCATGACCTTTACTTGCAAGTTAATTGTGGTTTTTTAGAGGAAGTTTGAATACTTTATCATGGTAAAATGTTATATAATTATCTGAAATATCAGTGTTGTTGTGGAAATGTCAAACTTATAGAAAACATAAATTGTTATGATTTAATGGCAATAAGGAAAATTAAATAAATAAATTTCACACATTTATTGTTTTTATGTAAGATAGTTAATAATAAAACTGGTATTAATTAGTTATGTACGAGTATACATTTAAGACAATTTATCTTTGCTTTTATTTATTAATATTACATTATTGATATATTAGGTTTGTTCCAAGTGGTCATTTCTGACAAGTTTGTGACATGTTTGTGACAAATTTCAGTGCGCCTGCGTAAAATGTAAAGTTAAGTTTGAAACATAGACTGGAACGGCGAATGGAATGAAGCGCATGTGCATACTCATTTTTTGTTTTGACAGCTAACCTTAAATATGAATATAAATAAAGAAATTCATACATTTTTCGCCACAAAAAAGAAATGTTTCAAAGTTAACTTGTTTACATTTTTCGCAGGCGCACTGAAATTTGTCACAAACATGTCACAAACTTGTCAGAAATGACCACTTGGAACAAACCTAGTATCGAAGAAGTTTTATAAATTTTATGAAATAAATAGGTAAACGTGGGTTTTTGAGCATACGGATACACAAACGGATTCAGGGGATCTCAAAACATATATTTCTATAAATTTACTTAAACAATTTTAGTATGACTCCTATACTAGGTACCTTGTACTACGCATAAGAAAGTAAAATGTACACAAAATCAAGATAATTAATAAACAAGACTGTCGAGTAGCCTTTTTAATTATTTTCTTATATTTCAGTCCAAATTTGATCGTTTCATAAATACGCTTTCCATTTATATAATAAAAGATTTAGTTTCAGTAAATTTAGATATATTTATTTATTTACTTTATATTTAACAAATGATGCTGACTTGAAAAAATTTGATAGTTTAAAAGAGTGTACTTTTTTATGTTCTTTGCTGACCAAGTTCTTTACTGTTTTTACTTTATTGGACTAGTCCATAAAGAGCTAAATAATATAATAAACAAGTGATTATTATTTATTACCGTCGAAAACAAAATAGTTATTTGTTTAACCAAAATACCAGATTTACAGCAGTGGTTTCAATGGCGAGGGGAAGCCGAGGCAATGAATTCTGCCGAAGCTGTAAATCTGTGTTTGGTGCAGAGTTGTGAACACATATTTTTTTTGCCGATTTAAAATTAATATTAATTTAGTGATTATTTTGTATATCTATTTTGAAGGTTATGTTGACATGTACTTGTTGAACGGTTGCTATGCATTTTTTGACGGTTACTATGCGTTTGTAGAACGATTGCTATCTAAAATAATTTTACAGCCTAGGCATAAAAATGACACTTTACAGACTGTTCGTAATATGTCACCTTTAGTGTCAATCGGCAAAAAAATATAATATAACAGTTGTAAGCTGCCTGCCACGTCCAAAAATGGGCAATAGTCTTGATAATATATTACTCGTTCCGTAAACTTCAATTTGATACTAAACTGAATGGAATTCTAATAACTATTATAAAACAATTGACGATCGCTCAAAAGTAATGAAATTTTTATATAATTTTCCTCTATGAGATCTATTATGTGACCCCAACATCGATAGGATTCAATTAATGATTGAAAAATCATTTGGCAATCGTTCAATATTGTTTTATGACTTTTAATTTATTTCGTTTCCTTGGGCCTTTTAATTTGATACCAAACTCGGTAGAATTTATTCACTAATTATTACAAGTCATTTTCCATATAATTATTGCTAACATAATTAAGTAATTCTTCAATTTGAAAGCAGATACGAGAAAATTGTAAATATTTTCGACTTTACTATAATCACATATTATGATATTGTTTAGCGTCTCTAAGTAGATCTTTAGATCTTTACGGACTAATTCGATGAAATAAAAACAATAAACAAAATAGAAATTGGCAAACAAACAACAGAAAAAAGCACACTCATAAATTATCAATTTTGTCATTTTTAAGCTACAAAAAACAATTTGCAATTCAGTCGAGCACAAAATATTGTATGTAACACGTACATAATAGAGTTTTATTGACTCGCCCTTTTATATGCCTCGTCCATAAAACCCGAAATAATGTACTTATTACATAAATATCTATTATGTGTCAAGTAAACTTTGATATTTGGTTTATGAAAATAGTCAAAACGGATTCAGAGGACCTCAAGAAATTAATTTTTCCGAAATATCCTCATTGGTTTTTTTTTCAAGATTCCTATATTTCCTTATATTACGCACAAGAAAGTAAAAATACTTCGACAAAATATCAAGAGTGATATAAAACAGTTATGATGCGGAATGGAACATAGTTTCTGCGTTCCAAGGTAAATAAATACTGCGGCGCCAAAGATGTACCAGTTTGATACGAGAAAATGAATTTATTTTTCGCGCTGTATTAGAAATCAAAACCTTAGAATATTTTTGGTATCATGTTTGTTTAAAGTAGATACATTTATTCTAAATCTTTCATTTTTTAGTGTACAGAAAACAGACTAGAAACTGGGTTATATCACGAAATCTTTCAAGATATTTGTAATTTCTTGACATTTAATTGATTAAATAGGACATGAAAATAATGTTCGTTGTTTGTTATAAAATGAATCCTCAGTTCCCAGAACATTCTTGTTAAGACTGGAGTAGTTAACAAACAATTAAACATTATATTGGAATGTAACACAGCTGTTGGCTCGTATCAGAACAACACATTGGCATAGGGTCACAGATATCAAACTATCATCTAATGTATATCAGAGGCGTCGTAAGAGGGGCCAAGAAAAACAAATAATAATCGAGAGCAATATTGCAAAATTTATATTTAAAATAATTATGAAATGCTGCGATGGCGTCGTTCACTTATTTAAAATGACGAATTCGACTAATAAAATCTAAATATTTTCTTTACTATTTAAGGATGGTATTCTTTACTTGACGGTTGCTATAATTTTTAGCTTCTTGAAAAATAATAATACTCCAAAAATACATATATATTATATTATATACCATGTATCCAGTATAATACTAACATTGGAAAAAAGTTCTTTGTAAAAAAAAAAACAAGCTAACAACTACACTACCACAAAAGTACTTCATCTATTAACCTAATTAAAATAATGTGATTCCTAAAAATTATCAATTCTTCGTTATGTGGTCAAAGTAACGAATCAGGGATACCAAGATTCTTAGTTCGATTCATCGAATTCCTTTATGACTATAGTTATGTTAATACAAAATAATTATTACTTCTTTGTAAGAAAATCATTTGATGCTCAAGTTATTCAAACGAAACAAATTGATAAGAAATAAGTGCATCAAATTAAATAAGAAATAAGTGAATAACAAGCGAACTGAATAAATGTATAGATGAATTAATAAATTACAGTAATATTTTAATTATTTTAGTACTGTATACTGCGATTAACAGAATATTTCAAATTTATTGGCAGATTATGGGGCGTATTAAGTATCTTACGTGTTAATTTTTAATCGCCTGTTAAAATTTTTAACCAATGATAATAGACGGCATTGAATAAAAATTGAAAATTTAATTTGACACATATTGGCTACAATTTTTAACGGGTCGTTAAAAATTAACCGATAAGTTACAGAATACGCCCCTATAGGGCCTATTCTGTAACTTACCTATTAATTTTTAAGAGCCTGTTAAAAATTTTAACCAATTAATATAAATGTGTCAAATGAAATTTACAACTTTTATTCTGTGACGTCTATTATCATTGGTTAAAATTTTTAATAGGCCGTTAAAAATTAACAGATAAGTTATAGAATAGCCCTCTATTTGAGTTAAAACTTTTAGAACTTACATTTATAAAATTATACTTTTGGATTAATTTCTGTAATAGATATTTATGATGCACATAACAGGGCAAGTTAATAAAATTTTTCTTCGCTTTTAGATTGGCAGTTATATTTGACATGAAAAAATTGATAATTTCAAAGTCTGCTTTTTTTCTGTTTGGTTATATCAAGTTGCTTATTATTTTATATCGGAATAATCCATAAAGAGCCACTTTATGGCCGCTAAACAAAATAATTTCAAGTGATTATAATACAGCAAAACATAATAGTTATTTATATTCCAAGGCCGCGAAATCACTCTTTAGCGTACCGAGAGCAAAATGGTTGCCGACGCAGGACAATCTCGAGGGCGATAAATAATTTCGCGGACAAGGTGTACACTATTTTTTGTGCAACCATAAAATTTACAAATTTTATTCATTTTAAACAGTTTTATTGTAATTGTGGCTATGGGATTGACATTTGATAAACAAAACAATTAGTTTTGAAAAAAAAATAATGTCAATTCTCAAGGGTAAAAAACAATAATTTTGGATTTCGCGGCCTTTACCATAACAACAGCCGCAAAATTCAATTTCGAGGCCTGTATTGCGACTGCGAAATACTTAGTTCGCGTCTGGTTGCACAAAAAAATATTTATTGAATATAATTTTTCGTCAGGAAAAATATAAAACAATAATAATATTTTAATGTCCGACCGTTACGTTATTGTTATCAAAACTACTCAGCTAGCTGTACCATGTAACGCTCTCAGGCGTTATAAATTTGACATTGCTAGTGGACACAGAATACACAAACTCTATTGGTAGATATAAACAAACACTGACTTCTATTGGCAAGTAAAAATTTAAAAGAAATAAGAATATTGCGTTACCTAGTTACAGTGTTTGTAAGCAAATAGAATAATCTCTCTAACAAAACACAATGATGGCATAAAAAATCGATAAAAATATTTTATAACAATGTATCGGTCGTACATTAAACGTTGAACGCACCACGAGCGTTAACTGGACAATTATGCCTTTGGTCAACGTACACACCTCGGGCCCGGAGGCCCTCGACAGCACACTGTTGACCTCTGGCATTATTGTCCTTATAACGCCCTTGATACGTTAATTACTATTACGGAACTTAATCCAAAAGTTTTTTCTAATTTTAAAAGTATATGTATATGATTTATGATTATATTTACAATTCAAGTAAATATTTTATAGTAACAGAAATAAAAATATAAAGAATATAAAACGTGAAATTACCATAGTCCTAATCCGAATCGAACTAGTTCGAGAAGAAAGATTCGTCCTTAGTAATAAAACAGCAGTCAAAAATTAGGTAATAAAATTTGTTAATTTCGCTAAATTATGCTACTAAAATGGAAAGATTTGTATTAAATAAGATGTAGGAATGGATGCAGTATTATCCTTTGGAATACGAGTATAGTAGCATAGTTGTTAGTTGGACAGTGGTCATATACAAAAATATTGTTTATCCAACACCTGTCAATAAATCCTCCATAACTATGGCGATTTTAAACAAGGAAAGTAACAGATTACGCGCTAGTGGGTATAATTTTGAAAAAAGTCACTAGTGAGTAATTTTTTATTTAAAACAATAATAATAACACAACAACACCTTGGTAACTACTTCGTATGACATTTTAATTTAGAAAATTTAAAGCATATGTCACTGTCAAATAATATTTCTTTAATTATATTTTCATTTATTAAGAGATGTTGGATAAAACGTTATACTTCACACGTGGGCAAAGTGGAATTAAACGCTCGATAAAATTATCACACTCAGCCTTCGGCTTCGTGTGCTGAAATTTCTCTCGTGGGTAATTCCTTACTTTGCCCACTTGTAAAGTAAATAACTATTTTCCATATTAAACGCCTATGACAACCTTACACTAGGACACGCGTTATAATTTAAACTGTTTTTGTTTAATTCTGTGCTATAAATAATTTTGATACGTTAAAAATTACCCGATTTCGTTAATGGTACTATAAAAAATTAGGTTGCGCGTAAAATAAATTATTGAAAAATTAATAGGCAATAAAAAGTAATTGTATTATTGAATATGAGATATGATTTTTCCTTTCACTTTTTTGTGATTAAGACAAGCGCCTAGTTTGTCATTATTTTTATTACAGCTTACACCAAAGAAATAAATTATAAATAAATAGGTACTAATAAATCGAAATTATATGTTATACTAATCAGATGTAAAATACTCAATTGTTTCGTTTAGAGCAGTCACAATTATTGATGTATGGTTCTGAATGTTGGGTTTGAATGAAGAAGCATGAACGACGTATAACTGCTGTAGAAATGAGATATTTGAAAGGAGTGTGTG
Organism: Poecilus cupreus; assembly: GCA_963942605.1. NCBI lineage: Eukaryota > Metazoa > Arthropoda > Insecta > Coleoptera > Carabidae > Poecilus > Poecilus cupreus. Next base: position 14,458,473 of record OZ012714.1, read on the forward strand.
GATATACGAGACGTGATCGTTTACGGAATACATTGGTGTATGGTGAGTGTGAGATTGAGAAGAATGTTGTTAAGGAAGTGGGAGTGAGTCAGATCATGTGGTTTAGATATGTTGAGAGGATGTCGAATGAAAGGTTGGTGAAACTAATATATGTGGGTGGGATTGAAGGTGAACGATTGTGCGGGCGAGGAATAACTGATTGGGTATGATTGATGGTTTGTTGCGTGAACGAATGAATCCGAATGTGAAGAATAAACGTGCATATATGAATCGCACTATGAATGTGGATGAGGCGAAAGTAGTGTGTCAGGATAGGAATGTTTGGAGGAGATTGATTATTGGTTGTCTGTGTTTCTGGGTTCGTAATACCCCACTGAATGGGATATAGCGTGATGTTATGTATGTATGTAAATTTGTAGAGCAAGCTCAATTGTTAATCTAATCATTATTGAAAATTGAATAGCTTTGAACGCAGCTTACCGGTCGACATTATGAATTAAACTTATATTAAAATTTTCACCTAATGGCATACCTATATTGAAATACTATTGAAATAGATAATTATTTAAAAAATTAATAATACAGTGATAAAGTCGCATTTGTTGCATAAACTTATTTTAAAAAATTTTTGTGTTATTTTTTATTTTGATAAAATATTACGACGAGGGTGCTATATTGTTTGACGTTTCTGACAAAAATAAGAGATATTTTGATATCTCCGTTCCACTATTTGTAAGTAGAAAGTTTGAAATTAACAAGATTCTCAATCAGTACTTCAAAGTATTTCAAAGCACAACTTTTATTTTTAATTGTTAATCATAATTGAAAATTGGGTAGCTCCAAAAACAACCTAGGCTATAACTTTTTGAAACAAAATATCATTAACATAATTAATTAAAATTATATTTTGTATTGTTTTTGTAGTCAAGGAGATGAAATATTATAATCATAAATTTATTATTATAAAAAATATTTGGTTTGCAGTAGGTAAATAATTTCAAACTGCAAAATTTTTACGAATGATATTTAAAAAATATAATTGTTACAGTAATTTCCATACCGTTTAACGAAATAATAATAATAAAAATAGGTCGATAAATTAATATTCGTCCTCGTGTTAGCTCCGCCCACTCGAATTCATAACGAATAGCGATAATGTCGTTGTACAAGTTCAAGTTACACATACCAAGTCAAAATTTCCTTATTGTAACACATGATATAGTATGGGATAGCATTAAACATATTTTTGTTGTATTTTGATATTATATTATAATGTAGAAATGAATTACTTATTTCCGTGTTAGTGTTTAAATTGAATTAAGGATAAATTATATAAGTATTTAAAAATCTTGAATGTACGGGCCAGAGTAGTAGTCTCTGAAGTCAATCTCCTTGGGGTAGCGAATATATTTTACATCTTTCAGCGAAACTTAATATAAATTAATTATTTATTAAGATTTGTTAGAAAAACCTATGTCTACAAGTATAATCCACTTCCGGTTGATGGATTGCTACCAACATATCATCAGCCTATAACTCGAATATCCAAGTTCTAAATATGTAATTTAAAAATCTGATACCAACACATAACCTCCCACATAAACAACTTTTAAACAATACAAAAAAGAAAAAAAAAAGAAAAATTGTAACAAATCTAGGTTCGCGCCAGCGTACTGACGAGGCAAAGTTATGTTACAACGTAACGTAACGTAAGACAGTTGCGCGAACCTATATACCGGTTTTCTTCTTATTTTATATATTTTTCTAACTCCTTTATTTACTTAAGATACCTCATAGTCCTTCAAGTATTCCGTTCTTAATTTTAGAAATCTTTCAATATTTTAATTAATTAATTTAAAATAATTTATTGGTTTTGTAAATTTATTCCTTTACATTTAAGAATAATTAACAATGAATAAAAAAATCTTTTAAAACAATATACCTTATTAAACAAATCCTCCCCCCCCCCCATCCCTCTTTAATGAGATAAAAATGTAATTCAAAAGAATATTTAATCATTTTATTAACAGAAAAAGTACTAATTTAAAGGTTGTGTATATTTCCGCAAATTTAACTATAACAATTAATAATAATGAAAAATATGAAAGTTAGTGAATTTACATCAATTTATGCTGTAGACGAGTAGCACACCGAAGCAAGGGAATAATTTTTATAATTTATGTTTGTTGAATGTTACAAACTTCTAAATAAAATGACTAATCTAAAATATTCCGTATTAACAGGCTGTATGTGATTATTATGCAGACAATACCCCATCATAGATGTATAGATAATCAATACAATAGGTTCACTAAGCGGAAGACGTGGCAATAAGGCATTCAGCTATGCCTGATGCACTCTGCACTTAATTGAACTACATTTTAATTTTGATCTTGTTCCATTTCGCTAAATCAGCACGTGGGCCACATTTCCGGATGTCAAGGGTATTTTTGGATTACATATATTGAAAATAAATGTAGAATCATATTTATTAATACTCGTAGTTCTGGAAATCCCAATTACAAACATATTTATTTATTTTAAGTTTTAATGACACCTAAAAAATTAAATCCGTTTGAAAAACTTGATTTTTTTCAAACTAATGATCAAAATTACATTATTCATAATAAAACCTAATAGTATCATAATAACGCATCCTAGTATATATCATGTGATCTCCAGTTCGATTTCCAAAAACGACAGTCGCCACTACTAACCTGCGGTTTCCTCTACATCTTTGGGAGACGGAACCTGACGTCTAGTAACCGCACTTCACGTGCAAAATATATCACTTACCGAGATCTACAACAGCAGAGTGCCACATCCAAAGCGGGTAAAATGCGTCATGATATATTTATGTATTGTAAAATATAGTTATTTATGTATCAACGCACTGAAGTTTAATTTTTTGTAATGCATATGGAATTTATTTACTGAGGCCCACAGGGAACTTCAGTGAAATAGGAAAAGTAGTATGAACAACTAGTGTTACAATGGCCTTTTGTGTAATACGAGTATTACAATTAGGCATTGTAATACGAGTTGTTCATACTACTTTTCCTATTTCGGTTGTCATTAGTCCAGTTTCTCATGGCGAAGTTCTAATTTATTACACATATTTATAATTTTGTAGCATTGTTTTTGAGAAAAACAGTGTCACAAAATTGACTTTGTGTACGTGAAATAGGAAAACTTATTTATACCATGAAAAATTGTAGGAACTTTTATAGTGCAGGTGAAATAATATTTTTACTTTTTATCACCTTTGCAACTGACAGCTATTCAATTTACTGCCTTATACCGCAGCTGCCAATATGGCCGCTTGGTTCAAGGTCATCGATCGTTGCGACATCAAGATCAAAGATGCCGATAGCGAGTGTCGCTACTGTGTGAATCCTTATACTGTGCATATAATAAGTAATTTATAATTTTATTGTACATATTTTCAATTTGGAGATAAAATTAATGCAAGTCGCGCTGAGGACATGACGTCATATTGACTGAGCAAAGTTAACATAGATTGTAACGTAACTGAATTAGCAAATAAACTAAACAAACTTTCATTTTATTAATTTAATTTTTGGGGCTAACGCATTACAAGCATGCGCATATCACAGCTGCTGTTAGATTAGATTGACGTTAGGTTTTTTGTTTGTTTTTAATTTCTCCAACGACAAATTATTTTTTAATGTATTATGTATTATGAAGCCCATTAAATAATGTAGCTAGTGATGCTGATGGCAGTTAATAAGTAGATACTAGTTTACTAGTTATGCTAAAAAAAAGTAATACACAAGATTAATGTCCGGTTTTATAAATAAATTACATACAGTTACATAAATTTACTTTTAAAGTAAATTTATTTGTTTTTAACAAGTGTACATCATTTGAAGTTATTTTATGATTGACTTAACATTGCCGTCAAAAATTTGATTTTCATTTGGATAACGTCATGTAAATTTAGTATGGAAGTAAATTTAACTGGAGTTAAAATTTCATTTTAAAACCGGACATAATACTTTCAATTTTATTTTTCTGTATAAACGCCTTGTTTTTTTCTTAGCGTTTGTAACAACGCTAATGTTATTTAGTGATAATTTAGTTCTCTGTGAGCTGTTAAAACACTTAGATATGCGTTCACATCACATATATTTCACAAGTATAGGTATGTAAAAATGATAAATAAACCACTGATTTCTATATAACACTAGATTGGGCTTAAGCCGCTATGGTACGTTCCCAATTGAACGCAACCATGATAGTCAAAATTGAGGTTTTGTGACACTTCAATGTTTTAAAATGTTAGATGAAAGGAATGACCTGAAGAGAGGTGGTGGCGAGTGCGGTGTAGATATAGCGAAGAATATTATAGTTATGATAGATATGACCTGAAGAGAGGTGGTGGCGAGCGCGGTGTAGAGAGAGAGAGTGCAGGCAGAGCTTCAGATCGCGCACTTATACTATACATGTTTCATTAGAGTGATTTGAATTGTCAGTTTAAAAGTGTCAAAAAACCTTAATTTCACCCGTTCAATTGGGAACGATCTCAGTTGGCAGACTATGGTCTATGTCCAATCCAGTGTTATATAGAAATCATTGAAATAAACCTATAGTTTTCTAGATAAAAAAATATTTATGATATACAATAACCATAATAAACCTCTAAATAAACAAAATATAAAATTACAACAAATAAAAATATGCCAGTATTTCACTGGCCAAAATTTATGTGGTATATCATTTTAATATTTTGAATTAATGTATTCAGAATTTTTGGAAAATTTCAGTACACTATAAAAATTACTTAATTACTGAACTTTCTGTATATCACAATTATTGAAGACGTAATTTAAAATTTATATTCGTTCTTGTAAATATTTACGTTTAGAAATTTATAAATTTATTATTGTCATGGCTAGTATATTGTTTTAAGTTTGCAAAACGCAAAAAACACAACCATTATTTCAAAATGTTTAGATAAAGAGAGATAATTTAAAATAGTTTTCCATAAAGATGATTAATGTTTGTTTGTCACATGCCACAAAACCTTACCTTTGTTACGCCACTGAATGAAATACAATTACAAGTTTATCATCATTTTGCATCTGAAGTTCAATGAAAAGAATTTTCGTTTAACATATCTATTAATACTGATAAAAACTGAACTGTCTTTATGCGCCGGCAGGATCAGGTCAGGGTCTCCCATTAAATACATTGAAATCAGTTTAAAATAAACGTTTCACTTATGCTTATATCTTTCATCTCAGTCTATTGTTGAGTGTACAAGTCAAGTATAATAGTTGTGTTAATAAGTTTGTAAACAGGACAATATGACAATAAATGCCATTTGAACAAAGATGAATTACATTTTGTGAGAGAATTTTTTTTTTATGACTAGCAGCAATATTATGGCTTTTTCAAAGTATTAATATTATTTTATATCATATTTATTTACAAATTATTTTATATCTGTATGAATTAATAACAAACATTTAACATTTTGTTGTTTAATTTTCTGATGAAGAATTATGAGCAGTAATTCGAAACGTTGTGTTTAAATTGTTTTGTTTTACAACGAAAATAGGTTTTTGCCTATACCTGGTGACGTATGCATTAAATTGGCTTACTGGTGAGTGGCAACTTTTGTCTAATTTGATCGAAATCGTAGCTTTTGTAGTTTCAGAAATCCCAATGGGCAATGGTGAGCCACAAAATTGAAACACATTGTACGGTATAGATATAAAATAGGTAAATGTACAATAACAAACAAAATAAACTTTATGCCATTCCTAACCATATCCTCTTTCTAATTTTATTGTTATCATTGTTATTCAGGAACCGCATAGTTTATCTCGGCCAACACAGTTCTACTAGATTAAATTATGAGTGTTAAAAATTGATGCAGCACATACCTATCGAAAATTTTATTTTTAAACGCTACAAAATAGAGCATAAGTTTCAAATAAAAATTGTAGCCAATGCCATATTTTGGAATATAAATTTACTTTAACTTAATTATTTAATGAGCTATGCCCAAAAAACCTGATAGGCTGATAGGTCTTCAATCTACCAGTTCCAGTTGATAGAGTGCTACCAAAAGCCAGTACCTTCAGCAATGCAATTCTAAATATGAAATTTGAAGATAGTATCTTAATTAGATTTTAAGTTACTCTGTGCAAAACAATTGTCACACACATACAAAAAACCCGAGTTCGCATGCACACACACACACACACACACGCACCCAAATCGTATTTTACGGAGCACATAACATAACCTTGCTTATCTGGTGATAATTAGCTATCGAAAATTTTGACCTATTAAAATAACATACTCATAAATGTGCGGAATGTAATAGAACATTAGGTGTCTATCAATAATCAATAAAAACAAAAGGGTAATAAAAGCAATAATAATAGATTTTGATTACACCACTCACTAAACAAATATGTTTTTTAATATCGTCTAAAATAAATACTCCTAATAATTTAATAAAAATATCTTTATCAAATAATAAATTTTAATAATTAGGTACTTTTTCATAGATAAAATATTATTTCTTGATATTAATATCAGTAAATTTATAAATATATGTTATAAATGAGTACTAATGAATATGATCTAAAGCAGGACGAAAGTTTATCAGAGATATTATGTGGGAGTGTAAACCATAAGTTAATTTGGCTTATCGGAAGGTCAAATTGATAACTATAAGACTTTCAGTCTGCATACTTATGAATTTATACGAATTATTTAACTAATAAACACGAAAAGTAATATGATAGAAATTTATAAACAAATACATACGGATATTATTTCTTGTTTTCAGGAACTATAGGTGGACAAATCGATATGCGTCTTCGATAGAAATGCGCGTTAACTTCGTTTGTTGCAGTACATAACAAATGGCATTAACGACTATTTGTTAATTTGTAGATTTCGAATCAAATGTTTATTAATCTTATACTACACAAGAAATAATATGTGAGTGCATTGTTGGCGGTCCAAATATTTTTTAGGTATTTTAATTTTTCTTCAGGAAGAAGTAATTAATTTGTTTATTTCTTATATTGTTTCAATTTGAATAAAGTAAAATTTAATATGCGAGCGCTCACGATTACGCGATGCAATGACGTGATTAATTAATATTATTATAATATAATTACGTATTTAATGAGAGATTATATTTAGGTAGTAAGTAGAAACGGATAGATTATTATTGTTTTAAGAACGACAGTTGATGACTGTACGTAAAGAGGTGCGAATGATAAAATAAATTATTATATATAAATACATGTGTTTCAATTACGGGGCTCACCACTGGTATTTCGAAAACTAGTTACATAATATCATATAACATAAGTAAATTAGGTAGATGTTCAATTTGTTATACAGTACTTATAAAACTATTAATCATTGGTTTATTGTATTTGATTGGTTTATTTAAACTTGGTTTGTTTCTGGAAAAATAATTCTTTAATTCATCGCCAGGCGAACACAAATTAATATTTAATTATTTTTACGTAAAATATGTACTATTATAAGTGCACAAAGTTATACATCGTTAAACTTAGAAAAAAATAGGTATTATGCTAATATTTACTATTAGTTCCATTTAAAAATTATAAATTCGTGTTAGGTATCTTAAAATATGATCCACGGAAAATAGTATATTGTGCAACAAGTGCAGAAAGTTATCTATTTCACGCGAGTTGTGAGAGTTTCACTACTCGACTTCGTCTCGTGTTAAAATTCTCACAACTCGCGTGAAATAGATAATTTTACACGAGTTGCACACTATACTTTTTCTACGATCATACTTTTGTCTGGTATTAATAATAATAATTCTTACTCTGCAGAAACAAGAAATGACATCTCAAACTCAAACTATTTGACGTTTGTGTTTACAGCATGAAGGCGGCGCAAGCGCAGATGTGTGCAGTGTTACCAACTTTAAATCCATAGATTTTAATATAAAAACTAACGAGATATTTGATTAAATATTGATATTGTATTTTCTTTCTAATCTCAATATTGAAAACGAAGATTTATATAAACTCTGAAATAATTATTATTTTTACCTCCCGACTACCACTATGTCAAAAAATTGGGTAGTGAGTTTTCAATAAATAAGCCCGTTTTAGGGCTCCGAAAGATGTGTGTATCTGTTGACTGTAGTATCTCATTATCTAAGTTATTAATTAACTATTATTTAATTTGCAATCGATGCGTTCAAAATATACTTTTCATTGCATTAATTTTTCAATAAAATTAATTAACGTACCTACATATATTGTTCGTCGAAGATAAATTGTGCATATAAGATTCAGATTAATTAACAATTATTATTGCTAATTAAGTTTAACAACTGACGTAAATGATTTTAATGATGGTTAACTAATAGACATGTATGAACCTTATATACAACATGGTAGTGTGTATTAGTGCTGGCCCAAAAAAATTTGAACGTAATTAAAATTATTATCAGTAATAATATAACAAGAGAGTGAGAATAAATTGAAAATAATTTGACAGATCTTTCGGAAACTTGTTGCCAGGCAATAGCCACGAAAGCCCTACGGGCTTCCGTGGCTATTGCCAAATGGCGACAAGTTTGAGAAAGATACTGGAGAATTATTTTCTAATTTATCGAACTCTCGAGTTATATTTAATTAGATTATTTTTTGATTTCATCATCAGGTACGTCATTAAATATATCTTTTTTGCTCATTTTTACTTGTGTTGATGATAACTATCTAACATCTGACATCTGTCAACAAAAACAAAAAAGCTACAGAGAATATTGCCGGGAATAATCACAAGAGCATTATTCTCAGTATAATAATGACAGGATTGGTTAAAACGCAGACACGTGACATACAATAAAGCATTTCATTGGTTTAAAGAAACGTCAAAAAATAATCTATAGTATAAAAATGTCGAATTTAACCAATGACCTAGGTATAATAGAAGTAAAATATCAACAGGTTTTATTTTACAAACTACAATCTACAGTTTGAATCCTTATGAATATCAATTCTTTAACCATGTGGCTAATTTATACTGAGTTTAATTTGCACATTTAGATTTAGTAATTTAGGTTTTAAATTTACAATTTACCTACAGATTAAGATGATGTAAATGTAGTAGGATAGTTTATAAATTCGATTCATATTTATATAAAATTATATTTTTATTAGAATCTGCTGTGGGCACCACAGAATTTCCAGAAAATGTTAATTTTAAACGGTACAAAACAGAAAAAATTTCAAAAAAAATTGCGGCCAATACTATTCTATTTTTTTTAATATAACATAATTTACTGTAACTCAATTATTTACGGAGATATATCCAAATAATTTTAGTTTGTAACAATCATGGCGCCGCGCCGTAGCGCCCGAGTGTCCCACCTAGTGGTCCAGCTAACGGTCACTACACTCCTTCTACTAGTCTAAACAACATATTTACAAAATATGAACGATGTTGTGACACTGGCTGTCGGACAATATTGCACAGAACAATACTACATCTTATTTTTTTTACAAGAAAATTATTTTCTAATCTTTCATCTGTTACTTGTTATTGCTATGAACTCAGCAAATTGATATCTGTCAATTCGTAGTATATTAGGAATCATGAAATATTTTCCATTTTTGCTCGTAATGTACTAACAAATAGTAATCAAATTTTAAACAAGCACCCGAGACAGCATTTCCGCTTGCTTTGCTCATAATTATTCCCCTTGTGAGTTCTTCCTAATTAAAATAAAAGTTTTGAGAAGTTAAGAATTAAATTGAGCATCAAAATCAGGTACCGTACAGAATTTTATTTAATTACTTTTAAAATTGGGTTTAAAAATTACTAATTAGGTAAAACGATACACTTTTGTTAGTGCTTATTCAGATCCTTGAATACTTATTTTAAAATACAAATTTCTGATAATGTAGTAACATAATTTCGGAGTAATTTCGTGGATTTAGCTCAAAATTTATATTTACATGTGTTTCATTTTAATTTAACTACAAATATAATGATCATTTTGGTTGGTTTTTAAAAGCAGCACCCTTAATATTTTTGCTAAGTAAGGTTCTAAATCAATTTATCTTAATTTTTCATTTCTAAATTATTTCTAAACTATCATATACATATTGACAAAACTGTTTCAAACAATAAAGGTATTTTTTTTTTTTTAGAAAGAAGGTCTCAAAATGTGCCACCAAGGCTACCTCGAGACCTGTAAGAGATACAAAGTTGATTAAATTAGACAACAATTTCTATTTAACAAGACCATTTACAATAAATCAACGCCTCGGCCGCAAATATATGAGCTCAACACAAAAAATCCTGTTTCAACTCCTAGTAACATAATATAGTTTCGTTATTGTAAGTCTTGTTATTATTACATTACTAGGAGTTGAAATTTTGTTTGCATAGGCTCGACTAATGATTCGGTCGCAAATATATGGACCTCAACCCAAAAAGGCTTGTTTTAACTCCAAGCAACATAATATACTGTTTGATTATTGTAATCTTCTTGAAAAATAGAAATTGTTGTCTAATTTAACCAACTTCGTATCTTTTATAGGTCTCGAGATAGCAATGGTGGCACACTTAAATGACACTTCCTTATTACAATTTCTTGGGACATTCTGCCCAGTAATATGGGTGAAATAGTTATTTTAACCACAACTGTGAAATAATATACCCATAATTCAACCGTTGTTTATCAATTAATGAGCTTTTTTACTGTTGCTATTGAAATAATATTGACTGTTCAATGAATATTATTCATTCGTCATGTCAAATTCAAATCTTACCTGTTAAAAGAGTAAAATTAAAATGACTTTTAAGTAGTTTTTTCCACATGAAAAGCCAAAGACACTAATTTTCTCATTTTGCATACTTTTATTTCCTTTTTAAGCTTAAACTGTAGCTGAATAATAGGTTTTTAAGATTTTCTACCAAATGTCAAATCACTTCAAAATTTGTTACAACAGTACATAGACTAGTGATGGTTGCTACAATTTATCTATGTTGATAAACAATCAATTTTTTATTTTTGTCAGAGCGAAAATTCCACTTATCTTATAATTTGCTAGTGATGCAAACTTCATTCTCGTGAGTAATAGCATACATTGAATAATATATTATTATTTACATACCAAGTCATGGTGAGATTCCTTCAACCTGAGCGCATACAAACAAAATTATTTTTAGCGGAATTAAAATTTAATCAAAATACCAATTTGATGATACCCGTATGATAGTTGAAAAAACAATTAGTACACATATTTTTATGTTGTTTGCAATTATTGGTCGTTTTTGCGAGTTTGATACACGAAAATCGGTGTAACACTTTATTAATTAATTTTTCTAAGGATTGATCTTAGCAATTTTGAAGATATTATGACGCTACATTTATGAGATTTCGTGCCAGTGTGGTAAAGTTTACATTGGTCAAACTGGCAAAACTGTAGCTACAAGATTAAAAGAACACAAACGACATATTATATTAAATCAACCTGATAAATATGTAATTGCTGAATTTAAGAATTACAGGGTATTGATTCAGAAAACACGAAGATTCTAGCACGAGAACCCATCTGGTTAAGAAGACTAATTAAAGAAGCTATTGACATCTAGAAATCTTCAAAAATCTTAATTTGAATACAGGCTTTGAGTTTAATAAGTCGTTCTATGGTTGTTATTCTTCCTTAATTATCTGTTTATTTTAATTTGTATAACTTTGATCCATGCTACCTTTATTTTGTCAACACGTAGTCTTGACTACATATTTATTATTTATAGTTTTCATATTTTATCTGAATAAGGCAGCACTTTGCTGCAGATACGTCGTTGTTTACTAAAAATCAAACAGAACTATACCCAAATATTGTATATTTAAATTTTCTAATAATTATAAAAATTATTTTGATATAGAATGCTCAGTGCAAGTCAAATTTCGCAAATTTTCTCGTACGAGTACGCGAATTAATAGTTTTTGGTTATCAATAGCGTGCGTAAAAAGTTGTTTCCAAGGTTGTAAGTACAAAAATTTCTTTACCTGTATCTTGTTTTCAGCTTCACCGTCAATTTCTTCTAAAACACCAAGTCCATTACCATTTTCTTTTGGTTGAGTCTCAGCATTATCAGAACCTCTAGCTTCAGGAATGAAGACAGATTCTGCAGGACTGCTGACGCTCACTTCTGGATCAGTGATATCCACACACGCGAAGTGGCTATCTTCATCTGTCATCTCCGTCTGGGTGATGTCAGGACTCATTGAGGATATAGGGGAGGATGAATAATCAGAGAGAGTGGACAAGTACAGGGAGAAGCCTTGGGTGTTGGTGAAAAACGTGGACTGGGTTATAAGAGGAGGGGTATCTGAGCAGAGTACGGCACTGAAAAAAAAAAAAAGAAAAAGTTGAGATAGCCACCAGTAAAATTTTTTTTTCGCGATCGCCCAGAAATTGAGCTCTTTCTGATCGCTTTTTAGACCGGAAATTCCTTCTTTACCGAGCTAGCTCGGAAAAAAATTGACTATAAGGGATCGGAAAGCATTGTTTCCATAGTGTTCTTTATTTATTTATTTTTCATGCGTAAAATATTGCAATAAGGTGTAAGAAATATTATTTCTTTTTTACAGGATCGCGAAAAAATATTGCTCGCCTACGGCTCGCTCTGGAATATGCTTGCTCACCAAGTAAAGTATCACTTTCAGGTCTTGTTACGTAAATTACTATTAATCTAAAGCGGTCTCAATTGCAGAAATTATTTGCCACCTCGGTTCCTCGTTTTCAGTGGTGTGACAACGGCACGCAGTGTTCACTGGTACGGGTTTTCGCAAAGCGGTCGCCCATTCAACTACTAACTGCGGAAAGTGTTGCTTAAGTTGCGTAATCGAGTGAACCGACATCAACGCACTATGGCACGGTCCTTGCCGACTAAATTAAAAAAAAATGTGATCTAGAATTTTGACGCTTTTATCTCGTTAAGACGAGATCTCACAGTGTCATATTCTTACTAATTGTAGTAGGCCAGAGGCTACCTACAAATAATAATAATAACCGGTATTATTTATTATTTTTAAAAAGGCTGCGAAATTTCATTATTCTACAATAAATCTTTGATTATTTGCATATATTACTACAAAATTTTTTTCTACGATTTTCAAAAAATCGGATTTTTAAAAATGAATTTCAATGCGAGAAATGTAACATTCCTAGCAGCATTATTTTTTTTGTTATGTTACCACGGTATTCAGTTTTTTCGTACGGATTGGGAAAACGTTTTCGCACGGGAAATGTTTTTACATGTTTAGGAAATATTTTTAATGTCCGACCGTTGCGTTATTATTATAACTGCCCAGCTAGCTCGTCAAAAAAGTGACAATTTCACGCACTTAATACAAAAAATATTTTTTCTACGATTGTATTTTATCCGACTGAAATATTTATTAAATTCATTGAAAAGGATGAGCGAAACTAAACAAAATTAGTACACCGTAAAAAATTTTTTTCCGAGCAAAAAATATTGGTTGGGAAAACGTTTTCCCAGTCCGTGCGAAGAAACTGAATATCATGGTAACAAAAAAAAAAAATATGGTGGCAAGAATGTTACCTTTCGCGCATTGAAATTCATCAAAAAAGTCCCGATTTTTAACAATCGTAGAAAATAGTTGTTTGTATTGTGCGCGAAATGTTTTTAGTGAGTTCGATTGACTCTTTTGACTCGGCAAACCTCGTCAAAAAAGTGACAATCTTACGCACTAAAAACGTCAATTCGCGCATCGACTATAAATAATCAATTCTCCAGTGCGCTATACGCATTTCAAGTAGGTGTGAAAAAATGTTTTCAAGACTTTGAAAAAGCAAAAGGTTTTCCAAATAAATTTTCACTATTGTCAAGGTAACATAGAACAAAAAAACTAGTGAAAAAATGACCTACTTCACGTAACGAAATTTGTAAAAAAATATTATTCTTTTTGACATTATTTAAAACAATTTGATAGCGCAAAAGAAAGTTAGTTAAAAGATATTGTCAATCACCGTAATCTCTTGTTCTAGTGGTCAACTTTAAGCACGATTTTAAATATAAATTATTAAGTTTAAAAAAAGATACCTGCGGATGAAAATAAACATATCTTCACTAACTGTTTATTTATTTGTGTATGCACGATTTATACTCTTAATTAGACTTTTTAAAGATATTTATAGTACTACAATGTGTAAAAGGTAAATATAAATATAAAAACTGAATTTAAAATTAGTTTCATGCATGTACTTATTATTAAAAATATAAAATGAAATATTCATTTATAAAAAATACGGTAGGTTAATTAATGTTTTATACTAAAATTCACTTTGTTAAAAAATAACCCGTATATGTTTTTAATAGTTAAATTAATATAGACTGAAAATGTATCAAAAAATTTTATAAATAAATTTATCTTGTTGAAAAATTCGATAGCATGATTTATTAAAAAACTCAATAATATTTGACAGTAAGAAACCAAATGAAACACTATAATTATCAGACTTACTTTCACTAAACCAAAAATAATCCATCATTTCCACTCACCACACATTAAAAATTCTTAACTTGTTCACAGTGCAGCACTCAAAATCACTAGGTAACTGCAAGTGAGTCAAGTTGACTGAGCAACCGATCGGCAACAACTAACTATCGTGCTTCGTATCACAGCCAACTGCCACCGCTGCCGGCTACCGCGAATACGATCACAAAATGAACATGTTTGAGTCGCGTGCTTCAAGCTTGTATCCGGAACCACAGAAAGCTGTGGTTCCCGGTCAACTTTTACATGGATAATTAATTGTACCTGATTAAAGGTTCAATCGGATGGAAGGGTGGTTTGTATTGTTCTATCGACTGGAACACTTTGAAACGGTTCAAGTGCTGATATAATGATAACCTTTTCGAAACTCATTATTTCTCAGCTATAAAAGATACCGAATTACCTGCGTGACAGTTCAGGAGCAATCCAACATAACAGATGAATAATAGTATATTTTACAACAAGCATGGAATGGTACACATTTCCCACGATTTTGAAAGTAAAATCATATAAGTATGAAATGGACATTCCATGCGAGTTATACACTAAACCACGATATAATTTCCTAATTAATTAATATTTTAATAATAAATTTGTTCCGCTTTCACCATCCAATATTTGATAATTCTCGATAAGTACCCTGTACTGAAATAAATTGACATGTATTGAAATCCTCACAAAACAAATTCATTTCTCACGATGCTTACAACGTACCTCATTTCCCTAGCAACAATAAACATACAATGATCAGATTTCTAAGTGGTCTTAGAAAGACAAAAAACTATGAAATACAAGTAATACTAATATTATTAATGACGCTTAAGTTCGCGCACACTAGAGGTCGTGGATTCGAATACCACTGAATAGCATGATACATAATCATCCACTCATGAGGCAGCATATGACCTTAGTAGTTAGTCCGCTTCCCATCTTCATAAACAAAACTCTTACGTTGTCCTTAATTCATTTCGACCATTATTTCAGTTACTGCGTAGATAGATGGATGTGTGTACGTATGTTCAATAACTCAGAAACGAGAAAAGATAAGTAACGAAAATTTATAATTATAAGTTTCATGACAATGCAGACGACTCATTTAATTTTGGTTGCCATTGCAACTGGAAATGGAATAGGAAAAAAGTGCTCGACAGAGCATTAAATTAGACCTCAAAGAAAGTATACTTATTGATTGTCATCAAGATCTCTGTTTGGGGTATTTTAAGAGAAGTGATTTAGCCTAGGTTTTTTTCAGTAATTATTTTATAAAAAAGAATACTTCATATAAAAGTGCTAGGTAATATACAGTATGTCCCATTTAAGGTACGAATGCATTGGAATCTCGAGAACCGTAAGAGATACGAGGTTAGTTAAATTAGACGAAAGTTGCCTCATTATTGGGGTAGTCTGAACATGTATTTGTTTTTCCAATTGAATGCATAGGTCACTAGATATTGGCTAAAATGTAAATTTAGCGATTTTCTTTTTTTACTGATAACTTTGTTACAAGACATGATACAAGTTTCTGGTTTGCACTTTCTTATGACACTTTTTAATGGTGAATTTGCAGAAGTATTCAATTTTTTTTATATCTAAATATTAACTTTTATTTTTCATATGGAGGTCATATTAAGCCATGGCATTTTTGAATAGAGATTTTTTTTGTTTTATAACGATATAAAACAGTAATAAAATATTTTTATAATTAATAGAAAAATTAACGAAATTTGTTATTTCTAATAAAATTGAATTGAAAAAAAAATGAATTATAGGCTGCTATGGAAGAAAATAACAATTTCAGACAATTGAAAATAATTTACGAAAACTTTGCTATAAATATTCTATTAATTGGCAATTTCGATCCAAGAACTTCTGCGGCTTTCATTCTGTTTTTCTATAACTTACTTAACATTCTTAGATTAATCTGATTTCGAATTCGTACAGTGGCATTTCGTAATACATTTTCATTCTAATGTTCCCGAATAAAGAGAATATTTTCTTAGTAACTCTATAAAAATATCTAATTGTGTTAAATCCCTATCTATTGTCCTCCAAATCGAACATTTAATTACTGTACTATGACCTGGAATTGTGAGCAGAAGCTCCGTCTTGCCGAAACCTCATATTTTGTATTTGACGAAATGACAATGTATCTAAAATATCTGCAATAACATTTTGTTACATATTTAAATATCTAGGGCAATTTAAATTTTCGTTAATTATGATTTGGCCAATTAGTGGAATTCTTAGTATACCACTCCATACAATGATATTAAATTTAACTCGATGGCGAGATTATATTATTTATTATTAAATTTTTTCCATAACAGCCTACGATTCACTTTTTTTATTTCAATTCTATTATAAATAACAAATTTCGTTATTTTTTCAATTAATTATACAAATTTATTATTACTGTTTTATATCGTTGTAAAGCAAAACAAATCTCTATTCAAATATGTTATAGCTTATTATGAAAAATAAAAGTTGATACCAGTAACACGTAAATGTTAAGATAAAAAAAAAATTTGAATACTTCTGCAAATTCACCATTAAAAAGTGCAAACCAGAATCTCGTATTATGTCATATAACAAAGTTATCAGCAAAAAAAGAAAATCACTACATTTACATTTTAGCCAATATCTAGTGACCTATGCATTCAATTGGAAAAACAAATACATGTCCAGACTTACCATATAATGAGGCAACTTTCGTCTAATTTAACCAACTTAATATCTCTTACGGTTCTCGAGATCCCAATGAATTCGTACCTTAAATGGGTCACACTGTATTTATCAGTAACTTCTATTGGAAGCATTTTTTCTTTAAATAATTTTAGGACATTGTACAGCGCTAAAAGCGAGGCTAAAATACATCTCTTAAAATACCTAAACGCAGAGGTTGAGGTACCAGCCAATAGTTTCACTATAGTAGTTGTTCTCGATTTAGGGTCAGTTTTAACATCAACGGTTATAGTGTCTTATAACTGAACTATCAATTAAGGAAAAATATCGCATCGTAATCATTATACATCATGTATAATGATTACATGTGTAACAACTTTTAATTAAAGTCAATGTTAGCATCTGGTATTAAAGTACTTGATAACTCAACTATCAATTAAATAACAAAAATTGCATTAATACATGACAGTTGATATATTTTACAATGCAATTATTTCGATGCGATATTTTTTTTGTGCCGCAATTTTAATAAAGAACCTCTAATCCTTCTTAGAGCAAGCCCAACCGACTCAAGCCGTTGCACTCGTTTGTAAGGTAGTTTTTATTCTGGCGAAGTAAAAAAAAATTCTCTTTTAAGTACATTCTGAAAAACATTATAGATTTTTACAATTCAATTTTATAGAAAAAAATTAGCTGAGCAAGAATTAATACATCTTTGTAAAGCGGTTGATCAACACACTTGTTTAGTTTTCGAAAGGTCCTGGGTTCAAATTTCGACAGGTGAATTTAATTAAAATTGTTTCGTTAATTGGAAAAAGTTTTATAAATTACAATTGAAATGAATGGTACATAAGCTTAAAATAAATCGGTGCAATTGGAATATTACTCAACTAGTTACAATATCTTCTTTATTTTCTCGTATATAAAAATAATCATTTTTAAATGGTATGTTTCTGCGTATTTTAATAAATTAAGTATATAGTCTCACGTTATTTATTTATTTATTTTATTTATATTTACCCATTTTCAGTATGAATATCTGCTTATAACAAATCTCATTCTGAAATTAATGTATTAATAACTCAGTAATTATTGTGCGCACTTAAGTCAATGTATGCACAACAAGCTTAAGTTGTTGGACACGTTCGTATTGGGATTTAAGTTAAGCTCATTTTGTTAGCTGAATTCTAAAAATATTGACCAACGATTCAAGGTAATTATCAATATCTTTTAGCTAACTTTCTTTTGCGTTATCAAACGGTCTTAAATATTGTCAAAATTGTTGATAATTTTGCACAAATTTCTAAATGCGAAAAAAGTATTTTCTTCATTTCTTATACGCATGAAAAACAACCCGTGATGAGATTTTCGCAGAAATGCATGTTTTGATGTCCATCGAATTCGATTTTTGCAATGAAATTTGCGTGCATGGATGGACTGTTGAATGTGTATGGATGTTTCATAACTGACGAACGAGAAGAGATAAACTAATGAAACGGCAATGCAAAGAACTGAGTTGATTTTAGTCACAGCAGTGGCGTCTCGTGGATTTTATAATAAGGCAAGCAATGACAAATAGGTGATAAGTAAAAAAAAAATTGTGAAAAATAATGTAAATATCTTATTGTATTTTTAACAGTAACTTCATACGAGGAACAGGTCTACCCCGTACAATGAAAGCTTTTTCTTCGTCCAACGAAGCAAGATTTTTTTATTGCGCAAATGTCGTTAATTCTATTAAAATACAAGAGTTATTATTACTTTCAAAATTTATTTATAACAAATTTAATTCAGCAATATACCATATAAATAAAATTTACTTCTATTCTGTCTTTTCTTAATTTTTACCAGTAAATTATCTTCATAGAAGCACTTTAAAAACTGCTTTCAACGGAACGTTTACGGCGCATTATTTCCAGTATAGAAACCTGCATGTTCGGCAATGTTCGGTATACTGTAAGCATGGGCGGCGAAAGCACTCGAAGTTGTGCTTGCAGGTTTTGAACAACAGGTTAAGATCCTAATAGTTCGTACGTCATTGTATGAACTCGTATTGCATTAGCGGTGCGGTAGGCAATTTGAAACATAATTGTGTATTTCTGTTTGCTTTTAAGTTTAGAAATACTAAAATTCTAAATAAATAATTATAAACAAATATATTGTTGAAATATATTAAAAATTATAAAATATGAAGGCAAGCAGTGCTTGCCTTGCTTGCATGGAGAAGACGCCACTGAGTCACAGTCACGAAACCAGAAATGGAAGTTTACTTCACGCGCAAAACTATAAATTCAGCTTATTTCCAACATAAAATCAACAGCAAGTTCTGAAGAAAAGATGTTAGTATTTAGAATAAAAAATAAATAATTTAATCTGTACTACATATAAACACCCGCTTTTTAAAGGATACAAAATAGAGAAAAAAGATTCAAATAAAAATTAGCCAATTCTATTTCTTTTTGCATATTACAAAATTTACTCTAATTCAACATATAAATATTAATAAAAATACTTTTTGATATTATCGGAGATTAATTTTTGAGGGTATCAATGAGTAAGGGATCAACTGTCCCGGAAATCAATTGAGGGGATCAATTGTTGAGAGCTAATAGTCGGTGCACCTAATGATTGCCTCCGAAGATGTGAGTGGAGGGAGATTTTCTTATATTTCTTAGCGGCTGTAAGACTCGAACTGAATTGAATTCATATCCCACTGTTGCCACTGATTATTTTATGGAAAATGATAATTAATTCGTGATTTAAATTCAGCATATAAAATAATAGACAAATTTAAATATTTCCCATTACAGAATTTCTTACAATATTGCCTCATACTTGTTCATTGCTGTTAGTGAATACATAAATGTTATATCAATTTTTAAATTTTTTTCTCCAAGACTATGTAAAATCAGTTATTTTGTGTGCAAAATCAATACAAGTGGTTGATTAATTAAAGTAATAGGACAATTGTTATGGATGGTGTGGACACCATACGACTTTCAAATACTTACAAATAAATCTAAAGGGTATAGCCGGATAAGAATACAAAATCTACCCCCAGAGATTTTTAAAAATCCATATTTCCAATTAAAAATAAAAATTAATATCATTCTACATTTTTTAGTATTTACTAATACACTAGGAAAGTTAATAGATAAAATTTTGTATGATATACGTGTTAAAGTAATTTATTTATTTCATGGGGTAGTTTCACTCGGCATCGCCTCGTTTCACAAACTTTCCCACTTACTCATAAAAACACTCATATCATAAATAACTAATGTATATACATTTTTCTTTAAATTATTGGCGATTATTGATGATTTTTGCGGGTTTTGAAACGCAAAAATCAGTGGAAGTATCATTTTATGAATTCAATTTTGTTATTTTTATGACGATTTTGTTGTAAAATACCCGGGGAAAGTAGAAATATTCGTATACTTTACCGCACTAGTGCGCGAATTGAAAGTTTTTGGTTGTCAATAGCGTGAAATATTGTTTCGACGGTTGTGAGTACAAAAATAATTATTATTTTCAAGAATTTACAATGCCCTGGTCATTATCCTCTTAGTCTAGCCTTCTTATGCAATTTATTAGTCTAATTGTCTCAGAGTATTAGCCGATAGCATTTTTGGTAAGCAGAAAAGAACATTACGGTATACATTATCAGTAAAATTATCAAGCAAATGATTGAAATATTTAATGTTTAGCCTTGGGGTTGTTTACAATGAATTTCTCTGTGAAAGTGATAAGAGAAGTGCTAAATATTTTTGTTGAAAATTTAGTAATACATTTTGATAATTTAATGTGTATATAAATACTTTAATATATGGGCTGAAGTATATAGTCTAAAATACTTATGCTCGTATTGTCAGCTTGTTACCTACGGAAAATGTTGAATTTGAATAAAAAAAACACTACTATAGTTTATTTAAAATGGGTAATTTTAAACTGTAAATAGTGAAAAATAGAAATTCAAAATGTGGTGTCAGCCAGCTTGGCCACTGAAAACTTATAACAACGGTTTATGCAACCGGCCGTAATATTAAATAAAATTTCAAAATATTTACAAGAAAATATACATGATGAGAAAATTAACAAGTGTATGATTATAACAATACCTTATAATTATTATAATTACGATGTTCTTGCCTACACAAAATACTTTTGCTTTATATGAAAGGTCGTTTGCATGCGGATATAAATTATTTATGTACTCAGCCATATTTTTATTTTATTGTTTGAATTAAAAGAATTACCCACCGTGGAAATGAATACTACTAGAATTGCAGATTGTTCTATAGAATTACAAATAAAAATATATTTTTCTTAGGTACCTGACAAAATAAAGTAAGCATTATTTAATTTTCTCTACGTATTTAAATATTTCAGGGTTCATATTATTTAAGTAAGTATAGGTATAATTCTAAAATAAATCAAGATTGAATCCTGACCACTATCCTGGTTTACAAGTTGTGTAATCTTGATTTTATCCCTTTTTATTTTTATTTCTACATAGTTATAAATAAAATTCATTAAAATTATATACGTTGTCATTCTATTGTTCGTAATTTTATTAGTTATAATTCATTTCTTTATTTATTCGGCCCGTTAAAATTAATCAGTACTAACTTTGGCCCCATAATATGAAAACGTTGGGCATCACTGCTCTAAAGTTAAATTTACGTCGCCGCTTTTTAAAATAATATTTTCGCTATTGTGTCGTATATTTATTCACACGCATGTAAAATTATAATAGAGAAAATAATTATGCTTAAACTTTAAAAATGTTTATTGACATTCCTATTCTTTGTGATAATAATAATAAAAATAAAAGAAACGAAAAGTTTGGTGTGGGCACCACAGACCACATTACTTTACATAGAAAATATAGTAAATATCGAGGTAAATATAGATGTTCCATTTAGATGTTTTATTGAGAAAATTCACCTTTAAAATACCTTTGCAAGCTTTAATTTGATACCAAATTTTAAAGAATTCTAATAATTATATCGTCATCATCATTACGCCATTTACCCATTTCTAGGTGTGGCACTCTGCTCACAGCAGATCTCGGTATTATGTTATATTTTTACGCGTTAAGTGCTGGTACCAGCCGTTAAATCACGTCCCCACTTGGTAAGCGACCGTCAATTGTATGTATAATTGTTATTAGAATATTTTTGAATTTGGCATCAAACTGAAGCTTGCTAAAAGTAAAAGTTATATTATTAACTTATTTATCCATTTTAGACTTCATGGTTATGATATATTTTTTTGAAAAACGTACATAATTTTTTGAGGTTCCCTGATTCACATAAACTATTAACTGAAATATCTATTCATTTATATGCACTGAAATATAATAATACTGGAACGCTAACTGACGATGAAAATGCGAGCAAAGAGAGTCAGCTAGTTGTTGCTGTTGGACCACCTATATTTGTTGTACAATGTTTTAACATATCAACCGCGCAATAACTACATAGCAAACGCTATATAAATGAATAGCAACCGCTTAATAAATGCATAGCAACTGTTCTACAAACAAGTGATAGACCAAGAAGGATAGTCCCATAAATTTAATAATATATATGGATGGAGCATTGCCTATGCTTTTACAAACAGCAGTCTGAAACCAACATAAGAGAGGGCTAGTTATATATGAAATTACACAGTTGGAAAAGAACAGCACATTTATGCCACCCGTCACGTGGTAGGAATGTGTTGTTCTTCTCCCATTGCGTAATTTTAGATAACTATCTCTCTCCAATGTTGGCATTAAACTGCTGTATGTAAAAGCATAAGCAACGCTCCATCCATAAATATTATTAAATCTATGGTTAAATGTGGTGGAAAGTCAAAAATAGTAGGAATAGCATCCGTTTTAAACGTTTTTGAACAAAATGTATAATACAGGTTGTCCCAGATTTAAACCGCCTAACTTAAAATTAAGATTAAACACCTAAAAATAAGGTGACAAGTTCATTTGAGCAAATGTCCGTAAATGCTTTATTCCAGAGATATTCATGTTTTTCCTATTGAGTAGCGCTACTTTAAAAAATCTACTTCCTAACAAAATATCCAATATTATTTTATTGAGGTGAGACATAATAATTTAATTAATTATAAATTGTTTATTACCTAATTTCAATACAAAATTTAGTTTGCTTGCACTAATGTCAAGGAAAAAATCAATGAAATTATTTTAAGGTGCCACAAAAGAAAAAGTCTATGAAGAACCGATAAATAATTTAGACTCACTACGTAGAAAAATTATTCAAGTTCGCGAAACCATATCTCCCGAGCAATGTCATTGTCGTGCCTGTCGTGCCTGTTTACGTACTGCAGGTGAACATTTTGAACAAATATTATTTGAAAAAAAATAGTTCAAGAAGTTATGTTATTACTTTATTATTTTAAACAATAAATTTCTTTAAATTCATTGATAGATTCTCATTTTTTCCCAGATATAAGTGCAAGCAAACTAAATTTTGTATTGAAAACATAATAAACAATTTATTATTAATTTAATTTAATTATTATGTAACACCTCAATACGATTGGATATTGGATAGGAAGCTGATTTTTTAAAGTAGCACTACTCAATAAGAAAAACATGAATATCTCTGGAATAAAGCATTTACGGACATTTGCTCAAATGAACTTGTCACCTTATTTTTAGGTGTTTAATCTGTGGATTAAGTTAGGCCGTTTAAATCTGGGACACCTATATAATCGGAATCAATAAATTGTTTTACACAAATTCGTGTTTTTCATTAGGTTGAACATTTTCTCGTTTTATAGCTAATGTCAATTTCTTGCTTAATTCCACTGTAATAAATATGTTTATATTTATATATTTTGTAAAAACAAACAGCGTTCTAACCTAATAGTGACATATTTACCTGTCAAATGAAACACGTCTTTTGTAGCCCGTTCTGTATAATTATATGTACAACAGTATTTTACCATATTTGATATACCTATTTAAATATGACATATATAATTGATAAAATCATAAATTCGGGACAAAAGCTCGCACAAAAGTCTATCAAAACAGTATTCTACTCATATGTCAAACCAAGATTTTGTCATCTTGCCACCTGTAACGTGACTTTCATCTCTCTATCTCTATCGCGTTGTGTTGGTTACAATCTTTATATTTTATAATTTCTATGGGTAGCCCACGACATTTGTTTGTTTCATGCTTGTTTTACGCTTTCAGAAAAGCCAGCAATGACGCGTTCCAGTGTACTATATTTCAGTCGTGTGGTGTCATCACCATATTTTTTTTTACAGTCACAAATTTTCCATCTGTAGGTTCGAACTGAGCATGTCATGATTTTAAGTCTGATGAGTTATCCCTGAGCTATATAAAATTACCAAAATTTACTATTATTTATATAAATTTGAAATAAAAAAACTCTTAAAACGACATAAAAACTATGTAAATTTTTTATTATTATTTTCTTAATAGGACCAACTGTAACTAAAGTAGATATTTTACAAATACAAAATAAAAGTTTAGTTATAGCAGCAATATTTGCAGATTTATTCAACCTTGGAAATTATAAGCAATCTTAATATTATAATAGATATATCTATGTAAGTACAAATTATTTAGTTGTGGAAAATTTTTGTTTCTATAACAAATAAACGTCTGATTATTATAAATTTTTAATTTCACATTATTAGAAACTCGAGAACTCCCATGTGATATTTATAACCTTGTCGTGACGAGATAACAAAATAAACATTTTTTTTCTGATACATTGTAAAGTAAATTGCAACTTCCGTTTGGAAAGAAAAATGTACTAGACTTTGTACATGAATGGGAACTTGTTTACAGACTTAATTATAATTTTAAAATAATAAACAAATTTGTATTCATTTAAAATACTACCGAAGAACCAAACGAATTGTCACGAAAGGCAAAAACACAATATATTAATAATTCAGTACAAATTTACTTATATTGTAACGAATTACCAAATAAGTACTGAATTTACGTTTATCTAGAAATATAAAGTAGTATACTCCATTTCGCCAAAATAGCTTTGAATAATATAGAATGATGGATGTCCTTGCAGCTAATTGATCGAGACACAAGGAGAAATAACATTGAAGAAAATTACAGCTGTTATTTTGTGAGCCTTGCGAAGCGTACAACAATTACAACCTATAAAAAAGTATCACGTGTATTCTGCTTTTATTTGGTAAAAGTTTTACATAGCTTTTCTTTTTTTTACTTATGTTGCCTGTAAAACTGGCTGCGCCCGCAACGACATCTGCTATTTTTTAGGTGAAATGGAGTATGTAGTTCAGTTTTTCGCCGGGTGACATTTCGTTGGTCGCAAAAATAATTATAAATATTTTACTAACCTTAGATCACTATCGTCCGTCAATATTTCGCTCTGTTTTATTTTGGCCTGTAACAATATTTCAAGATAATAATAGAAGAACGAAATAACATTTGCGTAAAAATTAAAATAAATGAATTTCATGACGACCTCGTGTAAAAAATTAATTAATATGACACATCACACAAACAAAACAATACAATCATTTCCTAATTAAAAAATCAGTTTTGAGAAAATTTATTTTTAGTGCACACAAGCGTATTGAAGAATGAAAATATTTCATGGAATTTCGCGTTATTCTACTAACACAGATCACAGAGACTAAAATTAGTAGCAGGTTTGTTATCTTCTCCTAGGTGATTGTGAATATGATTTATGAAGAATGTGTAAACGAAACTTAACTAAAGACATATGTAAATATTATACGTTCAAGGAAATTCATTTCAATTTTCCTATTTTTTTTTAGAAATATCTATTAGTGTTAACATATTCAGGCGCCTATTTTGTAAATTATCTGTTAATTTTTAACAGCCTGTTAAAAAAAAAACACCATTGATAACTGACGGCACTGGATAAAAATTGAAATAGTATATTGAACAACTAGTGTTACAATGACCTTTTTTATAATACGAGTACAGTTTGCGTAAACGAGCCGCAGGCGAGTTACGCAAAATACGAGTATTACAATTAGGCATTGTAACACGAGTTGTTTATACTACTTTTCCTATTTCACGTTCATAAATTCAATAAAAATAAAAATAAAATAAAATTGTATGGCATGTTTAATATACCACTGGTCATCAAGGGGCTTTGCCCGCAGTTGGACAAAATTCAATTTTGTAGCATTGTTTTAGAAAAAGCAGTGTCACAAAATTGACTTTGGGTACGTGAAATAGGAAAACTTCATTTAACCCCCCATTGTTTCAATTTTTTCGATGAATTATAGTACTCATAATTCATAATTCATTAATTCGCTTTTCTCGACCAATCAAAAAGCTAGAAATCCATACTTCAGTCATTTTAAAGACGTGATGTGGATTACCAAACAACGGCCACCTGTCAGTTGACACGTAGTCAGTTGTCATGTTTTTAAACAAATTTCGATCATTTTCAAAGGTGCTTTTCAATTTCACAGGAGTAGAGAAAGTATAGTATTATATTCGGGATTATAGTCATTATTCATTATACACTCAGATGATTTGCATCACTCGCCGTCGGCTCGTGACGTCGTGACGCATGCTTCATCTTCGTGAATAGTGACTATGATAATCCCTCATATATTATTTATTGGTCAAAATTTTTAACAGGCTGTTAAAAATTAACAGTTAAGTTACAGAATAGGCCCACAGTGTGTTTCAATTTTGATGTTTAGCATTGGGATCTCGGGAACTATAAGAGCTATGATTTTGATTAAATTTGACAAAAGTTGTCATTCCAATTTAATGTTTGTTTTCCCGAAAAAAATCATAAGAAATAAACATTTTCCTTGATATTTCATTTACAAATCATTTTTTTATTATCACATATTGAGTAAAATAAAAAGGGTACATTACATATTTTTACTGTTTAATCAATAGCGTCGAAATAGTTATTTGTATATGAAGCACTGATTTCTATATAGGTAACACTAGATTGGGCATAAGCCGATACGGTGCGTTCCCAATTGAACGCCGCCATGATCGTCAAAATTGAGATTTTGTGATACTTCAATATTTAAAAATCTATCTCTCTTGTCTATGTGTATGACCATACTTCGTAGTATGACCTAAAGAGAGGTGGTGGCGGGCGCGGTGTAGAATGAGTGAAGGCAGAGCTTCAGATCGCGCACTTGACTTTACGAAAGTGTCGTTAAACCTCAATATCACCCGTTTAATTGGGAACGCTCTCAGATGGCAGAATATGGCCTATGCCCAATCTAGTGTTATATAGAAATCAGTGATATCAAGGCACTAATGTATAATTTTGTATTACGAATATGGAATTTAGGCGAGAAGTATAAACCATATGAGTAATAAAAAATACTTTAGTGCCGAGATATACATAATATTTTTTCCGAAATCGTAATTATTAATTAGAAACATAAATATTATTTATTTGTAAAACGTCAGGTAGCTGTTGCTGTGATAACAAAACTAATGTCAAAGTGACAAATTTTGTTATAATTTTAGACGTGGTCGCTCGGTGTTCTATCGGACAACAATGATTGTAGTGCCAATCGAAAGATATCATTTTTCTGAATCAAACGATGTAAAATACACTACTATTTAGTGGTAATTTGGTTCCGTAAATTAATTTTTAAATTTTGAGAATTTTCCGGTTTATTCAATTTTTATCGTAAATAAATATAGTCACCTATGATTGTTTTGTTTTGATTTCTGTCAAGCTATTTATTTGACGTTTCTGATTTTTGGATTTGTTTAAGACAATTTAGAAAAGTATGGCTAGTTAAACTACTGAAGAGCGTATTTTTATAGTAAAACTTTTGGAGGAAATAGTTAGCTCAGAGTGCGAGATCTATTTTCTATTAAGTTTATGAATCGACCAAATCCAAGTGCAACCATAAATGCCAGTATCCAGGAAAAATACACGTGAGCTTAGTAATTGCAATTTAGCAGGAGCAGAAGAACATGCTTTATTGGAAAGAAGGGTTTTAGGAATGATACATGTAGATCCTTCGTATAGCACTAGATTTTTTGGAAATGAATTGGGTGTACATCGTTCATATTTTGAAAAAAATGTCCTTATTATTCTTACAAAATGCACTACAATCAAGAACTTTTTCCATTTAACGAAGAAAGTGGAAGAGTGTTTTGTAAAGATATACAAAACAGAGCTAATAAAAATGAAATTTTTTGTCATCGATTTAAAAAACTCAACTCTTAATAAATTAATATTATTTAAAGAAATCTGGTTTTCAGACTTTAATTTATTTAATAAAATCTTTACGCAAAAATTATAATAATACGCTTGTCATTACTGTAAATAACCATATTTTAAAAATTGACAGAAACGTCAAATAAATCACTTAAAAGAAATCAAAACAAAACAGTCATAGGTAACTACATTTATTTTCGATAAAAACTGAATAAATCTGAGGATTTTCAAAATTTAAAAATTAATTTACGGAACCAAATTACTACTAAATTGTAATGTATTTTATATCATTTGATTCAGAAAAATGATATCTTTTGATTGGTACTACAATCATTGTTGTCCGATAGAACACTGAGCAACAGCACGCAAAAAACTGATTTCCCATGTTAATTTCCTATGTACACCTTTAAGACAGACACACGGTATAGTAATTTGTTTATTTTAGGTTTATAATTCAAGTTTGATATAAGAGACTGTAAAGTTTAACTTTAGCTACTATTTTGGTTAACTTCTCGTATTCATGTAGTTTAGTATCGATTTCAGAAAAAAAAATTCTTTGGCTCTAATTCCTGAAATGATGCAAACTTATAATTTTTTAAATGAAACTAATAGTAACAAATAAATTTGTTACTTATATTTTAATAAAATTTCTAATCAATTTATTATATAAAATAGAGAGTGATATTTTACTCGTTTCAAATTCTTTAATTTGTATGATACACGATAAACGTGTACATTTGGTAGATGCAAATTGCGGTTATCAAGGAGCACTTTGACTGTTATGCTGATGAAATATAGAAAAAAATATCAAATTTGTAGCTTCACCATAGCAACATTTTACAAACTGTAGACTGTTAGCTGGCAAAAAATTGCACTTTTACTGGCTAGGCAATAAAAATATTTTTGTGTATCGTGAAGTAATAGTTATTTGTTTAACCAGACACCAAAATACCAGATTTACGGCAGAAGCTGTCGAAGCTGTAAATCTTTGTTTCATGCCGTGTTGAACACATTATTTTTTTGCGATTTAGAATTAATATTAATTTAGTGATTATTTGTAATACCGGGAGTTTTTTTAGGGATGTATCATTTCCAAAGTTACAATTAAAGTGATTGACAGCAATGTATTATAGCGTTCTTTTAATGAGTAAACATAGGGATTACTTATAATAATTTAAATTAACAATTCCTTCCAATTTATTGAAATTTATTGTTTACTAAAGTAATTAAAACAAATTTCTTATTTGTTTAAACTTTCATTGTTTGTTTCATTATGATTTACTTTTATTAATAATAATAAATTTTGTCTACGACCACTACTGAAAGTATGTCATTAAAGAACAAACTACAATCAATGTAAGTGCGTTGTTGAATAGTGTTACGTAATGTTCATTCAAGTGTTACGTATGTTCATTACGTAACACTTGAAAATGAAATTTAAGTTGGCATTACTGACTGTCACATTACCAATATAATTAAAATTTGATGCATCAAATTTTAGATTTAAATGTTATGATAAAATTTACTAACTAAATTCATATTTTGCTGGGTTTATTATAAATTATGACACCAATAATATATGTAGAGGGGACTATGTTTCGTCATGTATCCCTACGCTCAATAATTGTCGTTTATTTTTATAAACACAAACAAAGCTTGTTTGACATTTAGGTTATGTGCGTGATTATTACATGTAAACTGATAATATTTTATAGTCTCCCATCTGCATCTATAGTTTATAATCTGTGTTTTATTGTGAGGTAAACATATACTACTAAATATTATTATCCTTTACTTATATTTATTAATATTTTAAGTAAGAAATGTCAAGCGACAGTGATATTTCAATTGGAACACCACTGGAGATACAAGCTAAAGCTAAAAGTGCAACAAATAATCTTTTGGTGACAAAATCTAGACAACGATACGAATTTGTATATAAAAAATTCATGGATTAGAGAAAACAAAAAAGCATAATAAATTTCTAACTATTTGAATATTGTTTTTAATTTAGAAATA
This sequence comes from Poecilus cupreus, assembly GCA_963942605.1. NCBI lineage: Eukaryota > Metazoa > Arthropoda > Insecta > Coleoptera > Carabidae > Poecilus > Poecilus cupreus. Next base: position 14,488,989 of record OZ012714.1, read on the forward strand.
GTATTGAGTGGTCGTAGAAAAAGTTTAGTACAAAACTCGAGATGTAAAGCAATTGCTTCTTACTTCTCTCGTTATGTAATATACTATTTCCTACTCATAAAAAAAACGCTTTAATACATTGCTGTCAATCATTTTAACTGTAACTATGGTAATGACACAACCCTAGTCTTGAAATTACGTTGCCATGCGTTTGTTGAATGGTTGCTATGCATCTTTTGACGGTTGCTATACATTAATACATTTGTTGAGCGGTTGCTATGTAATAGTTATGTGTACACTAAGGCCGCGAAATTACTCTTTATCGTACCGAGAAAAAAATCTTAAGGGCGCCAAACGATTTCGCGGACAAGGTGTACACTATATTTTTTGTGCACCGGTAAAAAATACGTAATTACAAATTTTATTAATTTTCAACAGTTTTGTTGTAAATAACAAGTTGCTTTCAAGGTGACTATGAGATTAACATTTAATAAACAAAACAATTAGTTTTGGAAATATATAAAATGTTATATATTATGTATATTCTTATCAGAACAGACAGAACAAAAAATATTTGTACAGCCTAGGCATTAAATGTGACATTTTACAGACTGTTAGCAGCCTGTAAAGTTTCAAGTTTATGTCAATCGGCAAAAAAAGATTTAAAAGGGTTATAACATATTCAAAATTCTCCATTTTATTTAATATATTGATTAGGAATTTTCACGAAGTACAAAGCAGCATTCATTGCCTCCGCTTCGCCTCGTCTATAAAACGGCAGCCTCTGCTGTAAATCTGGTCTTTTGGTGCCGAGTTAAATTTTTTTCTAATTTTAATTATGTACAACATTGTACACTTTTAATAAAATTCTACGTGAAAATAAATATAAATTTTTGTTTATGTGACGATTAATTGTATAAATAAAATTTTAGAAATAATTTTACAGATTCATTGAACGTTTAATTTATTTAATTTACAATCTACTTACCAAAGATTTTAGTAGAATTCCTGTAAGACGGGTTTGGTTCTTCATGTTCTTCAAGTCCTCTACTAATTTTCCCTCAGATATGCGCATAATTCCTGACAAAGATGTCTCATCAGTAAGATCCGAAACTGGAAGTTCTTGCATAATTGCTTGCAGATCAGATTGCCACACTTTTGTTACTAACAAAGTATTTCTACAATAAAACAATAAATGTGAGTTTTAAAATAATATATTACAACAAACTTTAACAACGAATTCTTACTTTCCTAACATATCAGTACATTCTTTAATTTGCAGCTTGGTAAAATTGATGTGAGACAATAATGTGTCACGTTGAATAGAAATAACTCGTAAACTATTTTCGAGTTCGTTTTTCGCTGTGTTTAAGTCAGTATTTGATTTGCGGAAATTTTGAATCTTTCTCTCTAAATTTTGAATGTTCGAAACCATTTTTTTAATTTTAGATAAATTCATTTCGTTTTGTATTTCGAGCTCTCTATTTTTGTTTGTCATTTCATTTAGTAATTCAGATAAGACTTTTAGTTTACTTTCTTCTTTTAATAACTGATTTTCTAAATGATGTTTTGTTTGCTCTAGAATTTCCAAATTTGAAGACATTTCGTCCATTTTTCCTAATTTTTTTATGTTAGTAGTTAATTCATTTAATTTCGTTTTTAATTCTTTAGAATTATTTTCTTCTTTAATTAATTTATCCTCAAGCTTTAGTTTTGTTTGCAACAAAAATTCATTTTTTGAAGATAACTGATTTATATTGAATATTAATCCCTTTGAATTATTTTGTTCTTTGGTTAGTTTTTCTTCTAGCTGTTTTTTTGTTTGCTCTAAGTCACCAATTTTTGAATATAATTCCTTAATATTTAATTGTAATTCTTTAGAATTATTTTCTTCTTTTACAAGGTTTTCTATCATAACCTGATTTGCAAGTTCTAAATCTTTAATCTTTGAAGATAATTCGTTTATATTTAACTGTAATTCCTTTGCTATATTTTTCTCCTTCAATAAATTTTCTTCTAATTGGGATTTAATATGTTCTACGTTTTGAATATTCATAGATAATTCATTATTTATGGATTTTAATTCTTTGTTTTCAATCAACAAATTTCTTGATTCACTACTTTTTTCAAGCAACCTTTTTTCTATGTTTAATTTTTCCTGTTCTATATTTTTCATTTGCATCGAAATATTTTCCGATTTGGATTTTTCGTCAAAAATTTGATTTTCCAATTTTTTAATTTTCTGTTCCAGTCTTGAATATCGTTTATTTTCTGTTTTAATTGATGCTATATCAGATTTCAATTTAGAATTTAATGTGAACATTTCTTCATTATCTTTTTGAATTTGTTCATAACGCTCAACTTTTTCTTGTTCATTACATTTCTGATTTTCAGTCAAAATCGATATTTGGTTTTGTAGTTTTGTGTTTACATTATTTATCTCACTAATGTTTTCTTTCATATCATCAATTTCTTTGGTATATTGTTTTATCTGATAATTTAAATTTTCATTATCTTCTTCACACTGGATTAATTTTAATTTGTGTTCGCAAACTGTGTGAGATCCAAAACAATCCTACAAAAATATTTAAAATATATTTCGATAAAGAAAAATAAGTTATTAAAGTATTTTTCCTACTTCACGTTTAAGAAGTCGATTTTGTGACACTCTTTTTCTTTAAAACTGTACTAAAAAATTAAATTTTGTACAAGTGTTTTTGGGGAGATTATTATTTGTAAAATTGTCAGTCTGTCAAACTTAGAGCTGTCATTGCTCACGTAAAATTATTGAAATTAATTTTTTATTAAAACCAATAAACGTTGTGAACAGCAGGCATAATAGTAAAATAAAAATGTAAAGGAAAGCAAATTATGATGTTGAGTATGGTGTGTTTCTCGGACTTACCGCACTGGACGCTCTGATAAGTTCTGCATGAAGAGATTCGTGGGCTTGAGGAGATGGAGACCTATAGGGATTGGGATTGCCGTGGAAGCAATCATCATCAAAAGCAATTTCGGGACCAAGAGATAAGCTAGCGCGCTTTTCAGGGTTAGTTTCGGATTCTATGGAAGAAGAAGTGAGGTTAAGAGCATCAGCTTCACTAGCAAATGGTCTCTTATGCGCCGTTGGTTTTGGAAAATTGTAGACTAACTCAGAAGGAACTTTATTTTTAGAAGAAATTATTTGTTCTATAACTGTTGATTTACTGGAATCGGAATCTAGTGCTGGACTATTATTTCGTATTGGGCTAACTGGACTTGACAACATTTTTAATGTATTTGGACTATTGAAAATAGGGGAATCATAATTTAACAATCTTTTTGAATATGGTGAAAAAGAGTGAGGAGTGGACGAACGGGCATTTTTGTTTTTAAATAGGTGATGATAATTAGGAGAGGAAAATTTACCAGATTTAGCGAGGTCAGATTTGACTGAAGTATTTTTGTTGATAATATCGTCCAGACATTTTTGTAAAGAAGCGTTGTCGCTTTTTAAATTCTAAAAGAGGAAACAATATTATTCATAAAGTTTAAAATACGAGTATAATTTCACATTTACCTGTAATTCTTCTGTAAATTCTTTAATAACACTATCTTTTTCGCTACATATTATATTTACTTCTTCTATTTTTTCTTGTAACGATACAATTTCATTAATTTTCATTTGAATTTCTTGTTTATAATTTTCAATTTTAACAGATTGTGTATTCTCTCGATGTCGAAGAGAAGTAATAAGTTCTTGATTTTTTTGAATCTACAGATAATCAAAAAATCAATAACAGCATAAAAAATTAATAGTTATACGTACTTGTGTTTCAAAATCAAGAATTTTTTTACTGAGCTGAGAACTTTCTTTTTTATAAAAATTCAAACTTTGTGTTATAGAGTTATGATTTTTTATTAGTATGCTATTTTCTTCTCGTTCTTTTTCAAATTCTGCACGAATTTTTTGTAAATCTTCAATTAATTTCTGATCACTGAAAATAAAATGATACTAAAATATAAGGTAAAACTACATAAAAGAACTTACGTTTGTCGATTTCTTTTTAATTTGTCGAAATCATTTTGCATATTAGTATTTACTTCTTCTGATACTGTTAGTTGGCGTCGCACTTCACTTAATAATTCTGTCAACTTTTTGTTTTGATGTTGAAGTTCATTAATTTGTTCATTGAGGAATACTGGATCGCATGTACCTATAAAATTTGAATTAGAATGTATAGTTAAAAAGAATTTCGAAAATTCTTACTTTGGACACTTCCTGCGTAACTATATGAAGAAATATTTGAAATATTCAATTCACAGTCGAAATCATTTCTACTTGACCCTCTTTCACTGCATTCTTTAGTTGGAGTGGATTGCCTAAGTTCATAATCCGATAATCTTTTTTTAGTTGCTAATTTTTCATTTGATGCAAAACTAGTTTGCAACTGATTATTGAATTTTGCGGTCCAAATTTTCATTGCATTTGAAAATAGATCGTAACTAACTACGGGATTCATGTCCAATGGATCTAGAATCTTTTTTAATTCATATAAATGTTCACTGAAAATAATTGTAGTATATAAAATCGGTAATCTATTGCAATTAATAAAAAAAATACTTACTCACTAGAACCTATAAATGGAGCTATAAATTTAATTAGCGTACATACTTCAACTTGCCCTTCATTTGCCTTATCACATTGCATAAATATATCTATAAATATGTTTTCTGGCTCTAAAGCAAGAAATTTTTGTATTAATGCACCATAATCAAAATTATCTTAAATATATTACCCATAGATTCCATATTATCTTCTTTTAAAATATCTTCAGTTATGCCAGCCATTGAATAATAACAAATATCATAAAACTTAGTGTAACAAAATTAAATATAAACATAAAAATGTTTTCACTGGCATCAAAACTGTGTCTGTCTTAAAATGATCCTGACATTACACGTTCATTCATTTGTTTGTCATATATAGTTTTAATTTTATCCGTTTCCCGCTCTCTCGTTTATGGCGCAGTGAGCAGTGAGAAATTTAAACTAATATTTTAGGAATAGTTTTTACGTATATACTTATTTCAGATTATAACAAAATATTGATTACATTAAGTTATTCTAAATTATTTTAATTCGGCACATTTTCGCTCTGTATAAAAAAATTTCTACATACACACTTGATGGTTTGAGTAGCAATATTTTAAAAAAATTTTTAAAGTGAAGACAGGTAGTATATGTATCTTTATTTCAGATATGTGTTAGCTGAAACATTCATTTTCAGTTCTAGATACACAATTAACTGTTATTTATTACCAAAAATCAATAGTAGTTATTGTTACCAAAATATATGTAGGTTAGGAACAGAATAATATGGTAATTACGGATTAATTTGTAAAACGCTTATTGGTGGTTTTATTTTCTTTACTGTAAATCTTTATATACATAATTTAGGTGTGCGTCGAAATCCCATGAGTACAAAATTAAAATTTTATCAAAATCGGTCAAGCCGTTTACGAAAAGAATTACGAACACCGGAATTTTATAGTCGGAGCAAATATATTTTTTAGAGAGGTCTGTGGCAGGACAACGTCTGCGTACCGAGTTTTTTTTATGTAGATATTTCCCTGGTGATTCTTTTTTTATGATGAGAACAGGAGGACTTTGTCCATGATCGGGATGTTGCAACAAAATTAATTATGTAGATAACCAGTTGCATATACAATACTATCAATGTTGTTTATCTAATCAATATATTTTCAATAATTTATTTTAAAATAGCAATTTATTGTGCAAATTATACAATTTTATAAGTATGTATAATTAATGACTAAAACCAATTTAAAGCAATAATAGTATAATAATAATGTCCTTTCATAATAAACAAATAAAACATACTTATTTATTTAAAATTAATCTTAAAATAGACCTGACCACGTCCATAGTTTGATCATCAACTAACACGATGTCGAAAACACTCATATATTCAGGTAAACATTCTTCTACACGGTCATAGAGGAACCCAATTTTTAAAACTGTGCTTCTATGAGGAACACCTTCGGCCATGCCAGCATCGCCTACATGATCACCCATCAAAATCACATTTCCTCGATTTTGTACTGCTTCGTAGTAATCCGTTCCTTCTAACACTTGCTCATTTTTATTTAACACAGTAATCATGTTGTTCTTGTAACCTTTTATAACACAATTTTCATCGTAATCCAGATAATTTGATACAACCTAAATAAATAATTTGAAATAATTGTACGTAATATTAAAATAATTTAGATTACCTTCACGTTGGGTAACAGTACTTTATTGTGCTTTAAAACTGCGTCCACGGATTCTCCTAATCCAGCAGAAAAAACTAAAACAGGTACGTCTACTTTGTATAAATCATTAAACATCTCTCCAGTTCCATCTCTACAAAATAAATACAATAAATTATTGATTAAAATACATAATGGTTTAATTATACCTTAATGCAGGTTGACAAATTCTAGCAACTTCTTCAAATTCTTGAACTGGTAGTTTGATGCCCCTTAAATAAGACAAAAGTGTCACGTTTTCAAGAATTTCATACAAATATTCCACTTACCTGAGTAGATTTTCTGAAGCTCTCCACCAGTCTTGCATATGTTTCAATTTTTCATTATGAGGTATGTATGGATCAATTTCAATAGGCCTGTATTTATTATACAATTCTAGTTCTTTATCCGTATAATCTGATGGCATCGATGGACATTTTCTTATCATTCCTATTTAAATATGAAATATAATTTCTGGCTGTTAAGAAAACTGAATTATATTTACCAAAGCTTGTAACATGTTTCTTTCCATTTTCATGTTGTTTAGTAATAGTCATATCATAATCAGAAACAACTTGTAAACTGCTGCATCCTCCTTTTATTAACAAATTAATTTTATTTATAAGGTCTTCCTTGTTGTTAATATGAACATGACTTTTATTTAATTCTTCAATATCTTTCAGTGCAACAGTCATAATTTTTGAATATGAACAGTAAAATTTGAATTTATAAGGATTATGTCTAATAAGACATGAAAAGGTTAACAAAATTGGTGCAAATGACAGATGAAATGTCATAGAAACACTGAGCAAAGTACTCTGAATGTAGTGTAAAGTATTGATATTTGAATTCTGATAATTTAAATTTTTAAACTGCATAGAATTATCATCTTTCACGGAATTATTATCTGGGTATTTTAATGTTATTTATATCTTTTATATATAACTCACATTGTTCTATATTAAAAGTATGTACGTGCTGCTTTCTATCGTCAAGTAGATAAGATATAGGAGTATAGTACAAACTTTGTCCGTTTCATTTAATTTGCAGCATTAATTAATATTAATTTAAAACATGTATTAAAGCGGTAAATATTTATATTTTGTACAAATTATTAATACTGCTTTAAATATATTATAAATACTTTATGCTTTCAATGTAAATATACAGTTCTTTATCCTTTTGTGTTTGGACATATTTGAACAAATAACGTAACACAAAAATTTTTTATAGGAATAAAGTCAACTTGTAGGAATTTTAAAAGAGTGTTTATTTATAGTACTTCAAATTAAGTAGTTTAGTTTTGTTTGAAATATATTTTGGTTAATCCGTACGTTGATGATTGACCACATATATGGTTTATAAAATTCCTAAGAGATGGCAGAACCTAGCACGTTTTAAAATTTCTGGGAAAACATTTTCTTCGTTTTCTGAACCCATTATGTTACAGTGGAATATATGTATATATAGTGCGAGAATAAATTTTTTTTAAGGTTCTGATATTTATAGATTTTTAAATTAGAACAATTTTTTATATTAGTTAAATTAATTATCTATTAGGTTGGAAATAGCTACTTATATATCAATTGTTAAATAAAGATTTAATTTTCATAAATATATACTATTTGTAATCATATTTTGTATTCTATTATTAAAAAAACGCCTTTGTTTTCCAATGTACTATAATTAGGACACTGGTACTTTATTTTAACATTGCGATGATTTGATTAAGCTTTATCAGGTTCAAGCGTCAGCGTAATTTATTTAGTTGTGGCTAACACATGTGCAGTAGTGGATGAAAAAGGATTCTAAAATATTGCTAAATGTCCATAATATAGAAACTATACAAAATAAGTGTTGATCACAATATCTACTTAGGCCTTGGTTTCAAAGATATAGAGTTTTGTGGAATGGAAAAAAAAATAAAAAGGGGGATGAAACAAAATTGATAGAAAATAAATTAGCCAGTATTTTATTTATTACGTTTATTTTCGTAATGTCAACTGTTTGTTTAGATATCGCCAGGAACTTTTTTATCAATTTTCGGACGAGATTCCTATTGCCATCTTCTGCAAAATTTATAAATTATACATTGTGCTCTACTTCCGTTATTTGAAATTCTAGAGCAGTTTTGTGCCCATGTGCACTGAAGATCACGCGGTCGGTATATTAATAAATTGGGTTTAACACAACTGGGTAAATCTACATGATTTGAAATTTTTTTCACGTAGAACTCTCATTTAGAAATGTTCCTTAGATTTAATTAAGAGAGTACGGGGCTGTCAAAATGTTGTATTGAATTAAGTAAAAATATATACCTACATATCTTTTTTTTAAAATAATTATATTAATAAAAAAGTTTATATTACCATGTGCAATCTTTTAAGTACCTTACCCAAGATGTAATAAACAAAATAGGATGTTTAAAGCTTCAATTATTAATTGAATTATATATTTTTTATATTTATATTTATTTATAAATACAATTAAGGAAGCTAACATAGTTTCAAACACAGCCTTTTGTATACACCTGCAGATCTCTAACAATGCTGTAATGTAGCCTTTCTTGCGTTGACCAGGCGTTGAAATCCCCGGGAAGTAGAGCAGAGTGTAATTCAGGATGAATTCACAGTGGTACAACAAAAACAAATCAAAATACACGGACCTCTTAGATTTTTACATGAATCTTTAGGACATTTACAAGTACATAATCAATCGCAGCGTTCAAAATCAAGAAAGCAGTGTTGCAGTGTTCAGTGTTTGTTATCTACCTCTCTATGGACAATATAGTCAAGTCCACCAGTCTCTCTTGTTCCATCGAAAGATAATTTTTAATAAATTTCAATTTTGAAAAGCATCGCCCTGCAGTTGCAACCGTCACTAGAATAGTTAAGAACAGTAAAATTACTTAGCAAAAGGTTCGGGAAGCTCGCCGAAAGAGTAAAACACTCGACCAAATGGAATGGATTTTCGAAATTGTATCTTTTAGATATTTACGCAAGTATAATATCTGATTAAACAGTTGATCGGTTACAATTGGGAGCCCTTTATGTCCGGGAGGGCCACGTCATTGCATCCGTTGAACCGGCGATAGTTACGCTACTGCGAATTCAAATGTAAAATAATATTCATGTTGTGTTTATTTTGAAAATATGTTGAAACATATGATTTGACTTATTGTTTTAAATACCCTCAACTTTTGGTTTATTAATTAAATATTGAAAACTAATTAAGAATGATATTTTACTGTAAAATATCTGTGTTATTTATTAATTTCGTTACAGTTTAATGACATTTCAAATGTTGTATTTTTATACGTTTAGAATTGAAAATGTGCTTCGAAGTTGTGCAAGGGATTCCAGCAGTACATAGAATATAAAGCAGCTATTTTAATATTCCCATATATGCCAAGTTTTGTTTATTACTGTTATTATTTTGTATTTTGTTTCTAGTACATAATTATTAAATGAATATTGGCTATATATTCAGCTGCAGAATGATACTAAAATTATTTGAAAGTTTCTTTTAATACAGTACTTGAGCTGTCAAATAAATATATCACGTTATTCAATCAAATGTTAATGTAAGTTAGCAACTAAAAATCTCTCTAGAGCAGGATTTCTTACTACTTACAGAATGAGAAGAAATGATAATTTTATAACCGGAGTTGGATCCAGAGCATCTGTATTGACAAAACATTGCTTGACTATCTGTCAAATAAGTAGCAATAGGACGTAGGTAAATAAAACAAAAAACCTTTATCTTATTTATTTATTGGTATAAACATAAATAATTTTCTGTTCTGTTTTATAGATTACAATTAATATTAGTTTTGAGAAATGGAACCATCTGGTTCTACTGAAAGATTTTTTATGGCCGTATTGCATTAATAGTTATAGAACAGTCTGGAATGGTTGCCAGTAAAATTTTTTGAAATTATTCTTACTTCAAAATGGTGAAATTAATTTATTCCAAGATAATTAATAAATAATTAATCGAAATATTGTTATAAATCTATTAATATATATTTTTTAAATTTGTTTATTTACATTTGATTTATACTTTGTAGGGTGCAATGATGATAATATTGTACACTACAATAGACTGACAACAAATAAGCGGGCCTCAAATAAACATCTGCAGCTTCATCGTCAAGGATCAGCGTCTGCACATCTAGATGAATATCTAGAACCATTTAAAGTATTATTTCATTGATTGAAATTATAAAATCTTTAAGAAGAATAACATTAAGTATTGCTAGATTTATTTATATTTTGTAACAAAAATGAAATTAAAATAATAAAATGTATTTGGTGGCCCTTTTCCTTATTATAAGTGTCTATAGCGAATTTTACGAGTAAATTAATAAAGACTGAAGACTAAACAATTTGATATTGTTATTTTTTTACTTACCTACGTTGCCTAAATAGAGTACCTGTATTTAAATTTCCTACTTTACCATTACCAACTTCTATTTATTTGTATTCTGTTTTCGTTTTATTTACATAGCAGTCCCTCGAAGCGACGACGCGACGCTTGGATTAAAATATTACTAGGTACTTATAATAAAGTAAAAGGGTCAACAAACACATTTTATTTTTTCACTTTTTAGTTATTTTTTGTGTTAGGGTTTTTTTAATTTTTAAATAAAATTTTTATTTCAAATTTTTTAAAATTACTAATAGACACGTTACGAACAACGCTCTATCTCCACTTTCATGTAAATACTTAAGTTTTTGTATGTGAAAGTTGGTAAGACCCTTTTGTCAAGTAGAAAATGATCTTATGATCTTTAAACGCCTGAACAGATGTTCATAAATTATAGCTAAGGACCATCTCGATCACATCAGTTTCCAAACAGAAAAAAACCGCATCAAAATCGGTCCATTCGTTTGGGAGCACGATGCCACAGACAGACACACAGATACATATGTTAAACTTATAACACCTCTCTTTTTTTGTCGGGGGTTCCAAATTACTTAAGATATTGATAAAATACAAATTTACAATATACGTCATAATGAATTTTTGGGTTTTTTGCTGGTATTAGGAATGATTAAATTTGTTAAAATTTTGCAAAACATTATTGACTAGATTGTTGGATATGACGCCATTTTGAAATGTTTATTTCGTTTATTTCTTAAAAACTACTCATATTCTGTATCCTAGACAAAAATTACTCTAGATTAATTGTAGAGAAATATCACATATTCTAATAAATTATTGTTGAGTAATAAGATATTGACAACCATTGGTGGTCAGGAGGATTAGAGCGCTCAGGTTTACAGTCAGTAATCTCCGCACGATACATTTCGAATTATAAAAATAATTTATTGAGTGAAAAATGGATTTAATGGTTTAAGTAGTTTATTTATTTATGAATTCATAAATGTGTCTTTCAAAGACGACGTTTCGATCTGTATTGAGGTCATTCTCAAGTCTAAAGCACAGTATAGGAGCTACAAGCAGTAGTCGCACTCTCTGTCGGCACCTTTGATGTTTTGTACCATGTCAGATGTTCTTGCGCATCCTATGCCCCGCTCTGTGGACTGAACGGCTCAGCGGGCGACAGGCAGGGTCGGACTGGAGGAAAAAGGCAGACCGAGAAAAATAGAGTTGAGGGCCCTATTCTCTATGTAAAACGATGGTTTTACTTGGGTTCATACCAATACAGCATAACAATAATTAATAAGACCGTTTCACTGGTAACAAATGAATAATTTATGTAATTTTTAAATAATAAAAATTATAATTATTCGTTTTTTGTTAAATATTTAAAAATCAGCACAATTAACACAGAAAATTAATAATGCCTACATTAACAAATTTTTGGGTTCTGTACTAGATGAGACTCGGGCTAGGATATCGTATCGAAAATTTCCAATAGGTCTTGCTCAACATTCAACATAATCAAAGCTTGCAATATATCTTCCCCTATATTGGAGCATAAACGTGATTTTATTAATTTTTAAATTAAACCACCTGTGTACACTTCTCATTAGTTTTCAGACATAGTTGAGTTTTCGTCATCCCATGTTGAAATAAGTTTCGCTAAAATTTAATAATTAATTTTTCAAATCTACATTAGCAACATTAATACGTTTTAGAATCAACTTAAAAATTTCTTTATTTTCTTGATTTTTGAATAATTCTTTAATACTGTTAAAATTTTTAGAATTAAGATTAGTAATGCAACGTGATGATATATTTATTTTTATTTTTCGATTACGATTAACAATTTTGATAATCGCCGATTTCGTTTACGATTATTTAGTAAAAATAGTTAATATAATAGTATCACAATAAAAATTAACAATTTATTGTAAAATAATTTAATTATTTATTAGTTTCGATTATAAAATAGGAAAGTCGGACCCTTTTTAATTACAAAAAAAATACTTCACATGTTTACTGTCTATGCCAACATTTACGTGTATATAAATTAATATTGAATTATTTTGTATAAAATTTAATTTATAAATATCGTCTTGCCCAAGGGCCCAAAAGAAGGCTAGGGCCCACCGAGAAATTTCTCGGCATCTCGGTGGGTTCAGTCCGACCCTGGCGGCAGGCGATCAATACTGAAATTTTTAGTCCACAGAGCGGGACTTATCGCTTCAAGGCCAAATTTTCATGAGACAAAAAAACCCTGGGAGTGCGACTACTGCTTGAAGCTCTTATACTGTGTCTAAAGTATATGTAAATATCAAACTATTTCCTATTTCCTACTATTGCTAGTAGTTAAAATTTAACTTGGTGAAAGTGCGGTCGCAAAGTAGCACAAGTGAAGTTAAATTAAACAAAGATTAATGAAATTAAATTGCTGCTACTTTGCGCCTAAGATGGAAGACTTTCCAAAATGGCGGAGTCAGTAAGACTTACTTAAAAAAGTTTGATATTTACATGTACTTTAGAGACTTGAGAATGACCTCAATACAGTTCGAAACGTCGTCATTTTAAGACACATTTATGAATTCATAAATAAATAAACTACTTTTACCGGTTTCAGGAGATTAAACCTATGTTTACATGCACAAAAGTAGGCAGGGTAAGTATGTCATAACTCTATTCTGTAGGGTAATATTACATTACTGACCTGTCAAAACTGTCAAGAAAATGAAAATAATACACAATGATAATATAACGCTATTTATTCATACACACGGAATTAAGCTGTTTAGAGATTCACCTGCTGCGTTCCAAATATTTTCAGGCAATTCAACATCGCCAAAATCCACTTTTTATCTAGCCATGAAGAACACATTTGACGTTTAAGTAAAAAAATAATTTTAAATATGATACAAAAGAAGTGTAACCATGGTGTTAAATAAAAACAAACAGACTTACTTGATCACCTTCTAAAATTATGACAGACGTTTTTCATAAAAGAATTTCAATAAATAATATTTATTAATGACATTAACGTCTTCATATTCTGAAACCGGTCAACTATTGAACAAACCACGGATGTTATGAGTCATAACAGGCCTTAGATGTCTTAAAATCCTCGCTCTACGAGCTCGGATTTCAACTGACATCTGCGGCAGTTACGATACTCATAACATCACTAGGAATGTTAATAGCTATAAATCCATTTTTTCACACAATAAATATACAACGGTTTATTCTCCTCATCTATAAAAATAATTATAAATTGTAGCTCTGATAAACGGCCACAGGTGGGTATGAGTGATTCGGAGGTCACTACAAGCCGGGGGTCGCTTGCAGTTGCCTGTTGACTGCCCATCAGCAACTTCGCTAATGCAAGTAAAACATGAAATTCCGGCGCTTTGCTACTCGACAGGAGAAACAGGAACAAATTATTATTTATTTAACTTGTCAAAAATAAAAAATATACTTTTCTGGTAAAATCTACTTGGTTTTTACGCTTTATCCGAATCTGCAATAACAAATAGGTGTTTCCATTTAAAATTTTAAACTTGCCTCCCGCCCCCGCCTCCTGTTGGGGTGGGGGCGTATATTTGTAACAGAATCTGATGTCCCCCTTCATACCATCAAACTTTTGTTCAGACAATTTTTTTGTTGAATGCATATTTCATAAGTTATTTCAAGAAGTCAAGTTAAATGGACCAGCCTGTATACTCTGAACATCTCTCATTTTTTCGGGAAAGTCCAGGGGTTTCGATAAAATCACTGCCTTATATTTCAAAAACCTCGTTTTGAATTCCCCGAAAACCGTTTTTTTTTTACTATTTCTGGGTAAACGGGCAATATCATAAAAATCTTGTAATAAAAGAAGATACTTTATAATTTTTTCTTTATTTATTTATTTATTTACTTAACAGGATTAATAAATCCCAATTAAAGAGTAATAATAATGAAAGAATAATACATACGAAATATGTATTTATCAATGCATCAATGTACAATTGTAAGTATAATATAAAATATGAACAGACTATCGAATGTTGAATATAGCAACAAATCAATGATTGTAACCCAACTTTATAAAGTGTCAAGATGTGTTCAGCGTTTTTGCAAGAAATTATTAAATTTTTCCCAAATCCAATAATGGTGTTGAAAAATAGATCCAGATCATCAATAACAGATATAAGTTTATTATAATTTATGCGCATTTGTTCTTAATCGAGGAATATACAAAATAAATAAATAAATCATGATATCATCATCATGTTATTCATAATCTTATAGAGATTTAAAACAAGAATGTATTTTCCTAAGTTCATTATGTTAAAGAACTCCAAATTCAATTAAGCAATTATTGTAGTTAAACTCATTCTTGGTGTAAGTATTATATCTCTTATAATACATATTGACAATTTTTTTCTGGTCAGCTTCAATTGCATCAATGTATTTGTTCTATCGGTATTTGTTGAAGCATTTCTTTGTACAATGAATTTTTTTCGAAAACTTGAATAATTTTTTAAAAGTATTTTGTTAAAATAATGTGATAAAAGTATTTAATCTACTATAGTGGTTAAAATTGACGTTTAGTTGTTAGTTTTAAGTTCGTAAAACGATTGTTTAGTAACGGGATTTCATTAGACACGGGTTGCCGAGCGAGTGATTAAATTTTTTAAATGCGCCCAATTTGCAAAAATTTCGTTATCATGGCAAACTTATCAATTAATATTGTGATACTAATTCATAAATAAAAATATATTTTGGGTATTTTCATTATATCGTAGGGGTCTTAAAACACGAGCTTAGCGAGTGTTTTAATTGGCCCATTCGTGACTAAAGACTTGCTTACTTGTATCGTAAATAACTATTAAATACTTATTTGAAATAAAGTATTTTTTTGAAATACTGCTCATCTCTGATTCTAAGCTAATTTATCCTCTTAAATCATTACTTAAAAATTTGTAGAACCTCTCTGAATTAAAAATATAATATATAAAATATAAAGCATTTCCAATAATTCCTATTCATATATTACATCGAAATTAATATATGCAAAATATATCTCTTTAATTGCATGTAGATTTTCACGTAACCAAAGATGGAATTTTCTTTGATTTAATATTTCACGCAGTGTAAATGTAACTTCACCAGTTCACAAAATGTAGGTAGGAAACTAAAGTTTATTATTTATTTTTAGTTTAAACACATAAATATTATTTTGAAACACATGACCAGTGCAGATTTATACTGTAGCGAGCAAAAGTACAAGCTTGAACAAGCACTAAATTGGGAATCGAAGCATATCAGCCTTGGGGTATGGTATAATATAAAAAATAAATTGTATTTTATTTAGTTGTGCGTGGAACTTTACAGTGAAAACGTGTGTTTAGGTAAGTGTCTTCATAAAATTTTCAGACTAACGGTAAGTAACACTAAAGTAAAAGTAACAAGATTCTTATCAATTACGGGTAGTTGTAGTACACACCAGAGTTCTTTCTATAAAGTAAAACCTTTTACTGTAATTGAAAATTATTTACTGATGTGGAAAAGATATAATGTAGCTGGTTTATAAACATATCTTTTAATAAATATTCTTTTCCTTTAGATGCTGGTCAGAGCCCAAGAAACTACAACTATAATGGAGAATTCATTTTGGCAAGTACAAAATCTTTTGAAAATAAAATTAATATATTATCGAAATTAAAATAGAAATATTAAACCTCACAATACCGTAAAAATATATAATTTAATTTGACTGTATTATATTTCACAGTGCTATGGATTGGCTTTGTTTTGTGATAGTCTGGCATCACTTGAATGTTACATTCATATTCATAACATAAGAAAAATATAGTTTCAATTGTATCATCTTAATAATTATGATAAAAATTATAAAAGTAACACATATTACGTTTTGGAAATTGTGTAGATATTTCAGATGTTGATAGTATCCATTAGGTACATAGGTTGTTTGGTACTACAATGTACAATAATTTCGCTACGATATTAATATAATTTTTTTTATGATCAGGAAATTATTATAATTTATACTTATTACTGAATCAAATAAAATTATTTGCATTTTCCATCAAATAAATATATTACCGCATTCACCTATTTGGAGTGGGGCATTCTGCTTTCGCAGATCTCGATAAGTGAAATATTTTTACGTATGAAGTGTGTAGATTTAATTGTTGCATACTAGAGCGTGTGCTAAATACGCAAGTTTTAGTTTAATTTCATCTGATCATGGTAACAAGTAATAGTATATTATTATATGAGGGATAATGAAAAATGATTTGATGACTGATTGTAATGTTTAAGTGAATGGTATGAGACTGGAACAACCGAATGAATTTGTATATTTGGGTAGTGGGTTTTCGAGGGATGGTATTGACCGGGAGACTGAAAGGCGAGTGCCTGCAGGGTGCAAGATATTGGGTGCTCTGGATAAATTGTTCGAATGAGTGTTTATAATGGTGTGTTAGTGCGTACATTGATGTATGGTTCTGAATGTTGGGTGTGGATGAAGAAGCATGAACGACATATAACTCCTGTAGAAATGAGATATTTGAGAGGAGTATGTGGGTATACGAGACGTGATCGTAAACGGAATACATTGGTGTATGGTGAGTGTGAGATGGAGAAGAATGTTGTTAAGAAAGTGGGAGTGAGTCAGTTGAGGTGGTTTGGACATGTTGAGCGAATGTCGAATGAAAGATTGGTAAAACTAATATATGTGGGTTAGATTGAAGGTGAACGATTATGTGGGCGTCCGAGGAATAACTGGTTGGGTATGATTGATGGTTTGTTGCGTGAACGAATGATTCCGAGTGTGAAGAATAAACGAGCATGTTTACATAGTGCGATTCATATATGAATCGCACTATGAATGTAGATGAGGCGAAAGTGTCAGGATAGGAATATTTGGAGGAGATTGATTGTTGGTTGACTGTGTTTCTGGGTTCGTGCTACCCCACTGAGTGAGAAATAGCGTGATGTTATGTATGTATGGTTTATTTTAATGACGATTTCAGAGCTTTATATATTTTGGCGTTCTTTAGTGCCGTTTGCAAATAAAAATTGTTTTGGCATACATCTGAATTTCCTTGCAATCGGTTCAATTCTCTAACTTCATGTTAAATGGAGAATATTTCATTAACTGTCAAAAAAACTATTAATTTTTGTCAAAATTAGCAAATTGTTACGTTAGCAACTTTATTAGGGAATATGCCCGGTTGTTAAAAGTTTTAATATATACACTGGCAGATTATTGTATTTTTGTAAACCAACTTAAGATGTTGATTCTTTAACTTGGTACATAAAAGTAACTTTTGTTTTTAGTACCATGATGAAAGGCTTTTTTGTACTTTTAATAGGTAGGTGCTTAATCGTTTTATTACAATCCTTTGGGCTTTGGTGATACATACTTTACTAAAATCTCATTTTACCTAATAAATCTGGTTTCGTGGATTAAACAAGCATGGATTGACTCCAGGGTTATTTAAGTTCACGATCGGGATCAAGGTTTGTGCAGTGTAAAGGGGCACTTTAAGATCAAGAGCGCTAGTATCAGCAGCGCAAGCTTCGGTGTGCAGTAGCGGAATGTTTGTATGCGCCAAGTGGCATAAGCCGGCGTCGCTCCCACGCCGGATTACCTACGCATCTAGAATGATCTCCGGTGCTATTCACTTTGTTTGGTTTTCGGTAATGTTCACTTGCAGTCTGAATCCAAATGAGAAACAGTCTTATTTGATACTTGATCAGTCGGTAAATGGGGTAGATACCAGAATTTAAAAGAATTATTGGTCATCCTTGCGATGTACTACTTCACCTCCGATTTGGACGATTCTTTGTGATTTGTATCCTATTATAATCCCAATTAGTATTAAGTAGCGGCCGGACACAGATGATCTAGAAAACACAGTTTAATGGCTCACTTTATTCGCTCAACGTAGAACATGAAATCGAGTTTATTTTCAGATAGGTTCCATTAAAAGTGAGTATTGTGATTCGAGTTTGTCGAGCTTGAGTTTTGTAGATTTAAGGAAAATTCCACTTTAACAAAATTTGTACTTCATTATTGGAAATAGGAATGGTTTTTATAGCCAGGGCCGTCTTAACCACATTTGGCGCCGGGGTGTGAAAATCAGCCTACGCTCCTCTAGCCAACAGAAAAAATAAAACTTATTTTTGTGGTCCATTTTTGTATATTTAATACTTAATAATAACAGTAGGTATATTTTCAAATATCAAATTCAATTTTTCTGTTAAATTGACAATCTTTTTAATGATATCGGCTGTTTTGAAATCTACTTTCGATTCGATATTTATTATGGCCAAATTTGACAATCTCTCTCGGGTCATGGTTAATCGTAAGTAGTTTTGTATTAATTTGAATTTCGAAAAGGACATTTCGCCTTCTGCTACTATTGGAAGTGCTAAATATATACGTAAAAATGTTGAAACATTAGGGGATACAGGAAAAAACCATGTGAGTGATAAAAAGAAACTTCAGTGCCGCGGTAAACATAAAATTTTATTTGAAATCTAAAAATAAAAAAAAACTATAAAGAAATTATTATGTAGGTTAAGTTTATACATCTGTCAGTTGTCAATTGAAACTAACACTCAATGTTGCCAACCTCGAACGTTGAAGTTATCGTAAATAACACTCAAAATTATGTGTTTTATCCTCAATTTCTTCATCGGAATTAATTAGTTAATTCTTCTTGCACATAATGTTTCATTTTACGTAAAATAATTTACTACAATATGTCATCTGTTAAAGTTATCTTACTTCTACAATAATTATTATTAGTTTCCAACACTGCGTTGCTCAAAATCATCGTATAATGAGTTACTTTAGTATTGATTTCAGGGCTTTTAATTACAATTTTTGAGCACTTTAGTGCCGATTTCAAATAAACATAATTTCCAATCATTTACGTGACGAGATACATCTTTTAACTATTGAAATTTTATATAATTTTTTACAAATAATTAATTTTAAACCGTTTATTTTGATAAATTGTGAACGTCTGTTTTCGTTATTTTGTATAACTCGCAATGACTATTGGCGTAACGTATGTCTGTTTTTGAATTGGATGGTTTATACGAGAGTCGTGGAGCGTCTAGCCAGAGATTCTTCTTAAAATAATGTTTTCAAAGACATCTGCGTTCGACCGCCAGTTGTTAGTATTTTTTCGTTAAGTTTTACGCAAAATGTGATTATTTCAAGAAGTTTCATCCAAATCGGAGGTGAAGTAGCACATTGCAAGGTTGGCCAAGTAATTTTTTGCAATATTTTAAAAATAAAAGTTTGAAATTCAAATTCTAAGTTTAGTTGTGTCTATGTCAGGAGAAGGAGCCTAAATGAGCAAAAAGTATTACTATTGTTCACTCCAAGAAATTGTTTAGTAAGTAATGTATTTATAAAAAGTTTGTTAATTGGTGCGAATCGCACGGAGATTTATTTCTGTCGGATCTGTTTATGTTTATTTCATGTAGAATAAGTAAGCAAGTGCTGCAGAGCTTCCAAGCGTGTTAGTTTCACTAATAGCCACGTGCGCTCCAGTGGCGCTGCGAACACTAAGTTCACAGACAATCCCCTTACATCTTGCGTGTCGTATATATTTCCTTATTCCGGGTATTAGCTCGGCATTAAATAAGGAACTTGTTAAATTAATTATAGTTTGTTTCCTACATTCTAACAATCCCTGTTAGACTTTATTTGCCACAGTCATTTTGACTATTTCTTTATCACCTATATTTACTGCTGTATATTTTAATAACTTCAAAACAATAACAAAAGCAACAAGAAAAAAACATTTTAATTAATTTAATTATTAATATGAGGTATTGAGTTTTCCTCAATCCGTTAGGAACATTCGCGGGTGTGTGGATGTATGTGCGTATAACTTACGAACAGCAAAAGATAGAGTAACTAAATTTCATAACTTCAAGTATCATGAGTATGGTTACAATTGTAATATTTGTAATAAAAAATTTGATTTGCAACTTTTATCTACTGTCACTTTTAAGAAAATTTATTGAAACATATTCCACCTCGTTATGTAATATACTAATTTACTGCCTAGGCAGTAAAAGTGTTATTTTACAGACTACCAGTTTGCTAAAAAAGCACTTTTAATGCCAAACGGCGAAAAAATAAATTATACTCATTCTTATATATTCTTATATACATATAATATTTCCAAACAATAATTGTTATGAAAATAAATAAATAACTGAAACATTTATTCTACTTGCATCAATTGTAATTTTTATTATTATTATTATTATTTGTTAAAACGGTCTTAACTGTTGAGGTTATTTGCCACCTCGTTTCCTTATTGTCAGTAGTGTGACAAGGGCATGCAGTGTTCGCTGGTATGGGTTTTCGCAAAGCGGTCACCTATCTCACTAATGACCTCTTAACTTGTATTATCGAGACTGGACGCAACCTGCCGTGGCTGTTGCCTATGAAATACTGATTCACATTTATAAGGAAATCGTGTGGTGACCACGTCAGATTTCTTTATGCAATAACAAGCATTTTTTCATAATTTTTGATAGTTTATATGTATATTATTTAATTTCAATGTTCAATGGGGTTTAGTTTATTAATTACTACTGGTCCATATCACCAAGTTTTCTAAATGATATTTAGCTCAAATATGTTTCAGTTTGCACTTCGGTTTAGTCGTGCTACTGTAATAAAAAATTTCCAATATTCCAATAACAAAATACTAAATACAAGAATGTATATCATGATGTAAAAGCGAAAATGAAGCAGTTATTAAAGTAACTCGTCGAGATGAAACATTGAAGGTGTATGCCGTGTTTGTGAAGATTTCCTAAATTAGCGAGGAAATTCTTATCCCTTGCATGCGGGATGAAATTCTCAATTTAAAAAAGACGCGAAAGACAGGAGAAGGAGGCGAGCAAGTTTTCGACGCACGACATAAAAATAAGGCGTGATTTTGTCGCTAAATCGATTGTTGTGTGCCTGAAAGGTTCCCAGAGACAATTTAAAGTCTGTAAATTAAGTTTGCTGGGAAAGAAACTTTCATCTGACAGCGTGGTAATTGTGAAGTTGTCCCGGTTCGGTGCAACCAGCTTCCGACGACGAACCGGATACCCCCTCCTTCCTACTATATCCCCCTCTTCCTGTTTCTTTGTTACTCCAACTTTATCACAGTGTTACAGGAATAGGTTTAATAATAGTTAACTACGTAAATTTTCAAATTTCAAGATTACGTTTCCGCTTTTAATTAACTTTTTCAAACAGTTCTCAAAGCTTTTCTTCGACTATAAAACGATTTATTTTCACCTATAAAATATTCGTTTTATAAACATAAACAATTTAATATTGGAATACACAGTTTGAGGTTTAGAAAAGTATAAATCGTAAAAAATGAATCGCACAATAAAAGTAAAATATGTATAGAACTCTAGCTCAAGTCAGAGTGGTGAACATTTTATTGCAACATTATGAAACAATGTAACAGTTTGTGAACAGTGTATTTCAGTGCAGGAATATCACTTTCTAACCTATAAAACTGCGATCGTACCCCGTGGTATTAAAGTTTTTTGTTGCATTAAATTCGGCAGACTGCGAAGAACTTGCAGCAGTAAAATCAACTAGATCCTGCTCCGTGATTTGCTAGTTGCCATGGAGATTGTAAACATGAGCAAGTTGCTTGCTTTGAAAGTTAACTACAAATTTTTACTTAATGTAATCGATAAATAGAGAAACAGGAACCTGAACTTTGAAATTTACGATTTTATTTGATAATTATTATTACAAATCAATGAGTATTGTTGCTAATGAAGATTTCAATGTATTTTTTTTTTAATCTCATTCATATTTACAATTTGTGTGTAAAAAGATTCTCAGTATTTCATAAAGGTCGATGTTTCGGCCCAGATTGAGACCTTCTTCAGGAACAATCACATAATACAGTCAACGTTTACAATATTCTTGATAAACAAATACATTGTTTTATGATAGTTAAACTTTCAGTACCACACGGAAAAACTTAAATAAGATTTGAGAGTCATAAGTAAGAAGACTGACAGCAATCAATGTTTTCTTTTATAATTGTCAATTTATTTTCGAATTTAACTGCTAACTGCTTAAATGAAACTTTTTAGTTAAGTTCTGTATACGTATTATAATTTAATAGAAATTAAAGTTCAAATAATTAATAAAATATTACATTTTTCTATTTATTGTATTACAAATATTAACCAAACAGTATGTTTAAAAACCTATTTTCTATAATTTTAATTTGTGATCGTAGTGAAAGTATAATATGTTACTCGTTATATAAACTCTTTATATATCCGATTATTGTTTGTAAAAGTTGTTACATAATATACTATTAATTTAAATGCATAGATTATTATGTCTAAAAATCTTACTTTTTTTTTACCAAAGCCAATTTTACTAAAATACTGTTCAAGATTGAAATTTTGTATATTCGTTGAAAATTTTTCAAATACAATAATTATATTTCTTGTATTTCGGAGCATTTAATTTACTGATGACCACGAGTCAGTTTTACAAGACAACCTTTTCAGTATTCGATATTGCTCTAGATTTTACGTTGAAATCCCTCAAAGTTGACTTTCTTTCACACATAAATTAAAATAGATTTCTAGTTTTTCTTTTTGTGCGTTATTAAAGTATCAGAAATTTGAAAAATAAAAAAAAATAGGAAAAACACAAGCCAAGCAAACATTTCTATTTTATACTTTCGGCAGCGGCCATTAATCATCACCCTTGTCAAACATTAGATCTGAATTTAAAATCTCAAAAAAGCTCAGATCGAGCGTATCGAATTCTGGTCCATTTTGGGGGAGCATGGTACAAATTGATACGTTAGCATCGTTGCAGTTTGACGCCGCGGATATAAAGTTCTCGGCGTCTTAATGTATGCGTCCGTCGCATCAGGGCTCACACTTCATTTGTCGCGTTCGGTCATTGCGCCGCGACGCTAGCGGGACATAGTTTTCGAGACCAACGGAGCGGCAAATATGAAGGGGACTTTGATCGCTTCTTATTTATATAGTTTCCGATGTGCCGTTTCTTTCTTCATGCCTCACCGTCCTTGTTACTCTGATGACGGCGTGATAAGATCCTGTTTTGTTTACGCGAGCGAGAGGTTATGAAGATTTATTTTAAGTGCGAGAAGGGATTTTAACCCTAGTTTAAACACTGTGAAGTTGGTGATGCTAGTTTAATGCGATTGTAATTTATTATGATATGATTTAAATCTTATTAAAATTGTAGAAAAGTACATTTATATTTGTCTTATTATATAGAACCAGCATCTACTTAAAATGTTTACTGTCTTTCATAAAGTAAACAAGTAAAGTGCGCTTGTCTGCAACTAATATAGAAATAGTGTATTGTACAACAAACATGAAATAGACATTCTATGCGAGTTGTACGCTATAATTTTTGTATGACCACCATATTATTTCCTATTTTTCTTTATTTTACATTAAAGATATCTTAATTAACCTATTTCAGTGTGACTATAAGTATCCTAGCGGCTAGCTACAAAACAAAAATTAAACAATATTATTTTTCTAAATATCACGTTTCAAGGGTGCATCTGTACTGGATTGAAATGACCTGTATTGTACCTCATTTCCCAAGTAATAACAAACATACAATGTGCAGATTTCTAAGTGGTCGTAGAAAAACAATTTTTTTTTAAACATACACAATCTCACGCTATATCCCTATTAGTAGGGTAGCATGAATCAATCAACAATAAATCTCCTTTAAAGTTCAAACATTTTTATCCTGACACAAATATTTCGCCTCGTCTACATTTATTCTTTTTAAGTATTTTTATAATATGTAATATGTCTCACTTGATATCACATTTTTTTAAATCATTATTTTTGTTGGAAGGAAAACTTTTTTCATATATAGGCGAGATTTTTCTGCGTAAATCTTGGCGTACTTTTTACAATTTGATTGTAGTTTTTATGTTGATATCACTTTTTTTTATCACTGATATGATACGATGTATTTTGAGGAAGGTATATATTTCGACAAGTTAAATTAAATTTATAAAAAACAGTTGACGATAGTCCAAAATAATTATTTGACACTTAATTCATGTTTCCTCCATGATACCTTTATTTGATACTAAACTCTGCAGTATTTACATAACATTTGTAAAAAAACAATTGATGGTCATCAGGTCGTCCTAAATATTGTTTATACACTTGAGTTCAAAAACTTTTAATTTGATACCAAAAAAGCTATTATTAAAATTACATTTATAAAAAAAAAAATTGAAGATCGTTATGGACATTTGAGTTTTAAAAAATTTTTGGCTAATTGAGTTAAGTTTCCTCCGTGACGCCTTTATTTTATACCAAACTTGGTATCAAAACTAATTTTTGATAATTGAGTTCAAGTTTCTTCCGTGAGTCCTTTAATTTGATACCAAACTCGGTAGGATTTAAATTGTAATAAAAAAAAAAAATGGCGATCTTTCAAATAAATTTTTTACATTTGAGTTAAAGTCTCCTCTATGATACCTTTAATTTGATACCATAATCAGAAGGATTTAACTCATATTTGCAAAAAAAATTGATGATTTTTAAAAAAAAATTTTGGGCAATGAGTTTGTCTCCTACGTGACACCTTTAATTTGATACCAAACTCGGCAGGATTTTATAACATTTATAAAAAAAAAATTGACGATCCTTCAAAATAAATTTTTGACACTTGAGTTCAATTCTCCTCCATGTGATCTTTAATTTGATACCAAACTCGGCAGGATTTAAATAACATTTGAAAGAAAACAACTGACGATCGTTCAAAACTAATTTTTGACACGAGTTCAAGCCTCCTCCGTGAGACGTTTAATTTGATACCAAACTCGACAGGATTTAAATAACATTTGTAAAAAACAATTGACGATCGTTAAAAACAAATTTTTGACACTTGAGTTTAAGTTTCCTCCGTGAGACATTAAATTTGGTTCCAAACTCGATAGGATTTTACTAAAATTTATGGAAAAACAATTTATGCGCTGCGTATAATAAAGTTTTTTTTTTAATTTAACAGTTTATTATTTACAATCTGTTTCCTATAAAACAATTAACAAAGTAAAAAAGTAAAAATTAATATACTAGGAATTCAAATTAAAAATAAAACACCGAAATAGATTAGTATTATTTAGTACATGAATTTTTTTTCAACCTTTTTGTATTAGATAGGTAATTTACTTAGGTAGTTCAATTTTACAATGTTTAAAAAAATCGAGGTTGATGAACAGCGACATCAGTTATGTTTTTTTGCGAAGGAAAATGACACTATCTATGAAGTGAATGATGAATTATAATGAAATCTGAGAAGAACATTTTATGAAGAAATTCACCGTTTTTAGAAAACATTAACGAAAAAACATATAATTAAACTGTTTAAAACAAAAATATGATGCTGTATACCGCCGCTTTCTGTCTCTGTCTGTATAAGTATTATGCACACTGATTTCTATATAACACTGGATTGGGTATAAGCCGCTACGGTGCGTTCCCAATTGAACGCCGCCATGATGGTCAAAATTGAGGTTTTGTGATACTTCAATATTTCAAAATATATCTCTCTTGTCTATGGGTATGACCATAATTCGTGGTATGACCTAAAGAGAGATGGTGGCGAGTGCAGTGTAGAGAGACAGAAGGCAGAGCTTCAGATTGTGCACTTTACTTTACAAAAGTGTCATTAATTTCACCGTTTTAATTGAGAACGTTCTCAGATGGCGGAATATGGCCTATGCGCAATCTAATGTTATATAGAAATCAGTGATTATGTATTTTTCTGCCTCTCTTTCTGGATCCATGAACTACGTAATCTTGGCTGCAACATACTAACATACGTCTCGATATATTTGCATAAGAGGCTCTTTAAAACGATTAACTCAATTAGGTACGGAAATAAAAAATAGCCAACAAAAAATTTAAAGCTAAAGACAAACGCGAATATAAAATTTGCGGAGAACAAGAAAAAATGACGTGGCACTCACTCTATGTTAAGATAGGAGAAATGTGCAGCTCAAATTTTGAAAAATTTGTAATGTGAGGAAAATTAGTTGAAAAGTAAACTAATCTTGCACACTTAACAATTTTTATTAATAATTATATAAAATATTAATTTACAAAGACGTCTTCCAATATAAATAAATGCAATGATTCCGTTGGTTCTTCTGATGCTTCATTATTTACAGTTGCAGGCCAGTCCACCCTTGCAGAGACATAATAAACCTGTGCAACAGCTGTTCCAGCGAAATGGGCTGCAAGGCCAATCTTTTTGTAAACATGAACTAGAAATATAATTAAATATAAATGTAGGACGTAATAGCGCAGAATTTGTTTGCTCAATTTTGGAAAGTACAATCAAATTTGCCACTAACGAATTTTAGATGGCAGCACTACAGATTCAGTCTATTGGAATGAGCCACTGATTTCTATATAACACTAGACTGGGCTTAAGCCGTTACGGTGCGTTCCTAATTGAACGCCGCCATGATGGTCCAAATTGAGGTTTTGTGACACTTCATTATTTAAAAATGTTAGATGATAGGTATGATTTGAAGAGCGGTGATGGCGAGCGTGGTGTAGAGAGAGCGAGGGCAGAACTTCAGACTACGTACTTTACTATAAATGTTTTATAATAATAATAATAGTTTATTTACCAAATAGCAAATACATGCGTGATACGTCAAAATTGTTTACATAAAAGATATTATGCTTAAGTTTTCGTCAGCCAATACGATAGAAAAGAGAACAGAAAAATTATCAAAAATTCGAACTCAAAACTTTGTATCTGTTAGATATTCTTCAATACTATAGTAGCTTTTATTCATTAGTTTCTTGGACATAATGGATTTAAACTTGTTTCAGTTCAGATCTCTTATGTAGAATGATATGAATTTTCCTCTCAAAAGTGTCGCAAAACCTCAATTTCACTCGTACAATTGGGAACGCTGTCGGATGGCAGAATATGGTATATGCCCAATCTAGTGTTATATTGAAATCAGTGGCATGCTGCCAACAAAGTGGCTGACATCTGGTGGCTAAACATGAATTACAAGCAATAAGGATAACATTGCTATTTTCGTGGTACTAGTATATGGAGATTTAGATTTTTAGTGTACAAAATCTCAAGTAAATCAAAAATTTGGTGTTCTTTGCTTCAATATAACAATTATGTTAGTGCAGAAATATTGTTATATTATTTTCGAAAGAATAAGGAGGTGGAAAATAACTTTAAATTTGGGAAAAAATGTGAAACATTATATGAACGTTTGTTCTGTTCATTTCGTCCGCTAGTTTTTTTTTTTTTTTTTTATTAAGGTATTATTGCTTTTAAGTTTTTACACACAAATTAATTAATCAATTGTATTTATTTCCAGAACTACCTACAAGAAAAGTATTCTTAAACATGAGGTCATTCCAACTCTAAATTTACCACAGACAGTTTGACATAAAAGAAATATCAAAATAATTAGATGGAAGACAGAAAGAATAATTCTGTATATAATTTTTAATTATTTTTTTTTTCTTTGTAACATGTAGGTACTTGTAATTTTTAGAAAAGATATACTGTAAAACATGGAAATGGATGAAATATCTAGTGAGTTCAAAATATTAGGGAATGATAGACCAGGAACCAGTTGGGCGAAGGACTTGGTTGTAACTGGCACACTAGATAAACATTGCTAAATTAATTTACCATGCGATCATGGTGTAAACACACGTATTTTCATCATGAATGCAAAGAAATCAGACGAAAATTTCACAGCCTTTGTCGGAGTATACTTCCACTGGTGCACATCTTTTTCGAGTAAAATATTTATATTACGTGGTGTGTCTTTTTAATTAGAAGTTTGTAAACATAAACCGTATATTTTACTGTTATTCTAGAATAGATCAAGGAAATTTTTCAGTGATAACGTAAAAAATTGATTTGATTTTTATCTTTATGGCAGACCCTCCTTCGTACTGCTCCATTCAAATAAATGTAAATATATCTATTAATGAAATGAACATATTTTATTCTAATTATTGCGACAAATGTATATAGTTTGTACACTCAATCATTCACCAGTTCTAATACTTTTAAAAATAACAGCGTAATGTTTTCCCTATTGCTCCACTTTTAGTGCTGCCATCTGTTATCAGTGGCTCATGCGGATAGTAGTAACTCTAGTAGAAAATTTTTAAATATTTAGTAGGTATTTTCAGGTTACTTGTTTGTATTCAACTACGAGAATTTGGTAACATGCGAGAGCGCAATAATTTTGCCATAGTGCACTCCAAACATGGTACACTGCTCATAGTAGTATATGTTTTGAGAAGCGCGTGTCCAAAAACTTATCTGACCATAGCGCCAAATACTATAACTACTTCTAGTTTTGTTGAACCTCAAATACACTGTTTTTTATTTTCTGATACATTGAATATTTTTCAACTAAATTTTGTATACGTAATACAATAATAATACTTACTTTGCTCAAATGCATATGATTTAAAAAATTATTAACATATATAAGTCGTTCAAAGAAAAATAAAAATTATCTTTTGTACTAGATCTTAAAAACATGATTAAAAAATATGTAAAAAATTGTTTATAGGTTATTAGTTTACGAATGTAAGTGGAACAAAAATGATTCTTATTCACTATGCAGCTCGTTATACTGTCTAACGCACACTTAAGTTTTGGAAATAATGATCTTTGAATTAAAAAATTGTAATAAAAATAAAATGAAAAGAATAACGTATCTACTATACTTACTGTCTTTCTTTATTAAGATTGCTATCCGTGGAGTCATGCAAATTTGTTTCTGAAAAAAAACATGTATTATTAATTCACCATTCAAATATTTCAATTTTTTTTTTTGTTCAGTAACTTACTATATTCAAGACTTATACTTGAGCAGGTAGAAATACAAATATGAAATATGAACATAAAACAAAAAATATTTAATAACTGCTGCATTTTTCAACTGATAAACGCGAGATTCAAAGAGCAGATAGAAATATACGATGATAACTAAATAAGTAGAAGGAAAACGACTCGTATTTATATAGTTTTACTTATGATTCTTACCGCTGCGAGTTTAAAGTGATAATTTATGAAATTACTTCGTTGAAATTTATTCAATCAAATATGTCCAGATTTTCCTCATCATTTAAATAATTTATTTTAATTTAAAATTTCAAAGAAACAATTTGATATGATTAGCAATTTAGCATCCTTCATAGTTCATAGGATTCCACTGTTATAATCAGAGGTTCCCATACTTCATATCAGAGAGTAATTACTTTATAGTGGAAGAAAACAACGTGTTATGAATAAATAAAATAAATAAATAAATATATCATCACGCCTTTTACCTATTGCGGGTGTAGCACTCTGCTTACGCAGATCTCGGAAAGTGATATAGTTTAGCGTATGAAATGCGGTTACCAGCCGTCAAGTTATAGCCCCCAAAGTTGTTAGTGGAGGAGGAACCACAGGGGTAAATTTAAATTGGCAACTGTCGGAAGTGGGATTCGAACTGAGGATCTCGCGATCCACAGTCCGATATCTTGCCACGGAGCTATTTATCCCATATGAATTAGATATGAAATGTATAATTTTGTCAAAAATATCACTTATTTAGGTATACTCGTATTATACGTGACATGATTCTAGATATGAAAATAAAATAACTGCATTTTTTTTTAATTTGATGAATTATTATGCTTTAAGCCCAGGCTCGGTTACATAAAGGGCTGTCAAAGGCGTTGTTAATGTGACAACCTATTAATATTTTTCTGTAACCAAGAAAATGGATTAATAAGATGCAACGGGGCCTTAGTCCAAGAGCGGAATGCAAAAAATCGGGCCTATTAAGTACCCAACAGAATAAAATGTTTTTAAACTGCTAGTACTAACAGCGATCATAACAAAAATCACTGTGTGCCTGGACAGAAGTTGTTACAAAAATTTATTTAGGTGTAGAATTGAAATGTGGAACATAGTGATTTCAATGTAATTTTTATGATATTGCTGTAAATTTTTACCTACTCACTTGAAAGCTGAGATGTGTCATTCGCGAACGATTTGTTTAAAGTGAACGAATTATACAGGTGATTCAAATGAATCGAATCAGTATTTTGAACAAGATTCTTTAAATTAAAAGAATCATCAGTGATTGAGTGATATGAAAAAAACGTTGTTTTTTGTTTTATAAAATGAGTCCATATCAAACTTCTTTGTCTATCATTAATATTCGTACTCATTATTATGTAGTATGGTAAAGCAAGTGAGATACAAATACGAACTAAACGTATTATCAGCATCAACGCCGGACGTATGAACCGAGTTGCGCAAAGCGCAGTACGCACCTATTCGGTAACACATCGTAACATCGGTTCGCAACGAACAATTCGTTAGTAAATGACTCATTGTACAAAAATTAAGTGATTCGGTAAACGTATCTTTCTGAACGAATCACTTTACTGAACTGAATCGAAGGATTCGAATCAGTAAAAGTGTAAATACAAAAGTAGTTCAGAATTTAAAAATGCATGCAATAATTTGGTTACCTAAATATTAGCATTTTGCGATATATCAATCAAATTTAAATCAATATTTATTAGAAAAATTGTGACAGGGTCATGGTAAATCAAGGCGATTTCGACTGGCACTGGTTACTTGCCGATTACATGTTTGGTTGGTTTCAAACAATGACGTTACACTGACCGAACGGTTACTGAAAACCGAGCTCTCGAGCATGTTACTGATTTGACATACCAAAACTGTCATCGTTGATATATGACTTTATATAAGTGTCACTCGAAATCAATTGGTTACTCTATTTACTAACCATTCCTGTTACTAAGTACTAGCCGGTGCCAGTCGAAATCGCCTAATAACTAAAAATATTTGACAGTGAATGTGTTAATATTTAGGTTGCGACGTCACGACGCCTACAACTATACTCAAAATGATTTTGGAGAAGACGCACTTCAGCATAAACAAGCCCGTGCTCATGCTTTCATGTTGTCATTGTCAGTCTGCTAGTATCTCAATGTTTTGTTTGTACGCTTGTAGTTAGTCTAATAATTATCAACTACTTGAAGAAAATAAGTCATGACAACACATATCTGGAATCAGAATATGAAAATGTTAAAAAATATTATTTGAATTAACAAAACCATGCGCAAAACCAAACATATAGGCATAACGTGAGCGGTAGGCATTGTGGCGTCACAATTTTTAGGAGAGTTTACAGTTGTAGCCTAAAAATTGCAGTTTTCTAACATAAAATTATGAATGAAAACTTGTTAATAAGCAGATTTTGTTGTATGTTCCCATTGTATTATGATATATGTATATTATACAAAAAAAGTGATTACTTTAGATAAATTCAATTATACCGGAATACCCTATTGAAAATACTATTGTGAAAACAGGGAAACCCTATTCTAGGGACCATAAAGCGTAATAATCTTTTAAAACTCGTTCTTTAAATTTTTACTCGGCTCTTGTATGTGGATGAAGTAAGAATTTCTCTAATTTTTTTCCCAAAAGCAATAGTAGGTTGTGACATACCTAGTGGTATAGATCTCCGTCCAGATAGAATAGCACACCTCGACGCATCGTAACGATTTTCCTTTAGTAAAAACGTTTACAAATGGACGTCCTAATCCAATGCGCAGTGGCATTAAACTCCGCTTTTTACAGTTACAAATGTGAACTGTTTTCGCGCCGCGGACACTTTAAGTGTTTTTAAGCGCCTGACGCCCGAACTCGTAAAAATGAGGGCTGCCGTTCGTTGCCGTTCGTTGGCGCACCGGCCGGCTTAAATCTACATGACAAATAAATATATCAGTTCGTGTGTCTGCGTTTTCTTTTGTTTCCATCTTTTGAAGAAACAGTCTTTTGATATTTTCTTTATTCTTTTTCTAGGAACAATGTTGTGCTAATAATGGTTGGCATTATGTATAAATATACAATGAGCGGCTGCTTTCAAAGAAAGAGAATCTTTCGTGCGAAATATAAAAGTTCAATGTTTTTAGCATAAATGATTATTAAATGCATTAAATAATCCATTTTCCATCCTTCGTGGAAGTACGCCTACGTTTTTGAAATTTATAATTCCTAAGACATGGCGTTTTAAACAATGTTCCATTAGCGCTTAATTAACTTGTATTGGCAATATTGTTATGTCGCCTGTAAAGCCTACCAACTGGTCATGATATTTTTTTTTTGTTAATTAAATCGAAGGTACTATAAAACTTCTCAATTAATATATATGTTACTATTTCACAACACTACTTTCTTTTCGTGCAGGCTGTATCTGGGAAAACGGACTCCCCTAACTATTTTATTATAAGGAATAGAAAAATTTTCTTCGTACAGTAGTTTTATTATATTAAATATACTGGCAGGTACATATTTTTTTAACAAGGCGAAACAACTGAAACAAACAAATGAAATTTATTTTTTCGTGGATTCCTGGATACAGAACTGTGGCTGATATTAAATAAATTACTTAACTTCCTGGTACTCACATGGGGATTATAATAAACAGAAGCCAATACCATTATATCTGTTTCTTCATTTAATATGAAATCAGCATTTTTCCGTTTCCAATTTTCAACTGAACCTATCTCTCGAAACCGGGCGAAGTTTGGTTTGAGTGTTTGTAAACTTGGCTGTCGACACCTAGTAAAACGCTCAATGTACATTCTCTTTGTTCTACTTAGAATCCCAGTTGATTCACCGATTATTAAAATCATATTAAATAATTCATCGTTTGCAAACATTTCAAAAATTACTTTACAAATCACGTAAAACAGGTAATAAATTAACATCTGCTTTATTGTCATTATTTTAAATTGTTTTACCTTGTTACATTTTGTTTAATTTCGCATAGCCACCTACAACATTTGAATAAAAATAATTTCTGATATTTATTTATCTTATTTATTTCGAAATTTTTCATATTAATTTATGACAAGTATTACATTTTTGAAAAGAGAAAAAAATGGTGGTTTTTAGGTTCCCATTTGAAAAATAAAAGAGGATAGTCGTTTTATGTAAACCTGACTTTATAAAAAATTCTGCACTTGTCATCAGATAGTATATTTAATATAATAAAACTTCTATATGAAGGAAATTTGTCTATTCTTTATAATAAAATGATTAAGGGGGATCCGTTTTCCCAGATACATCCTGTATAATAGAATATATTTATTCTGGTATACGCTATACATTAAAATACGTACACCCAGGTCAAGAACAATACACATCTAAGATATAATAAATCATTAGAGTTTATTAATACCAAATGCTTTTAGTTTTATTTAGTCCTGTTCGTTTTTGTACAATATTATTTCTGGATCATATTTGATACGTTTGAACATCTGCGAAAGTCTAGAAATTTTCTATATTATTTTTAGTATAAAACAGAGTTTTACATATTTAAAATACATGGTAATGGCAATTTAAAAAATTCCTTGGACAATGGCTTCCAATAATCTCTGGGATCAGTCTTTGCAATTGCTCTTCAAACTTTTTTTTGTGGTCTAAATACATTTACGCTTTTGCGAACAGGAACCCCATATAAAAAGTAACTGCGAAATATGGAAAAATATGTTGTTTTCAAAATTGCCTTGGGAGAATTATGAGCAAGTTTCCTCAAAGCAAAATGCATGAAGCTGTTGGTACATAATTTATATATGATTTCGTCATCAATTTAATCACTTGTGTATGATATTGTTTATTGTCCATATACTTGGTAACCAAACAACAGAAAAAAGTACACTTCGAAATTATCAAACTTTTTCATGTAAAAATCATGCGTCATCCTAAATTAAGAAAAATAATATCCAATGCAGTTGAACATAAAATATTATTTGTAACAAGTACATAACACTATTTATTGACTTAACATAAATTATGTACTTGTTACACAAATATCTATTATGTATTTCATAATAAAAAAAGAAATTAATATGCATATGATCCCTCCATTTACACATTTTGGGAATGGTACTCTGCTTTCGTAGATCTCATTGATATATTTTCAGACAAGTGAGGTTACCAATCGTCATGTCATGCCCCCAAATATGTGAAGTTAAAAGCGACATTATCAACTGTGAGAATTGAACTTAGAAAATAATGATCTACAGTCTGACGCGTTATCACCGAGTTATTTATAGAATGTATAGCAATTTGTATTTGCCGTTTATTAATTAAATGCATAGCTTCGAACGATTTTTCTTATGACATTACGACATTAGAGTCAATATAGATTCTATTAATGTCGTCACTGTATCTAATTAATTAAGTAATGAACTTCATTTGATAATCATATTGCGATAAATTTGTAATATTAATAATATTATATCCAATTTATATCTAAAGAATTTGTAAATATTTAATACCGAATGCAAAAAAAAAAAACAAGCAATTATTATAAAGTAGCCGTTTTTTTGAATAATCTTTTGAAACGTCAGATTTTCTTTCGCTGAAGCGTAAAGCAAATTAATCTGAAATAAAATCATCACACTCATTTCTTATTCTCCAAGTCAGTGGATATTAAAATCCGAGTAGGCTTTGGCTCTGGCCAGGTAATATTTTAACCCCTTTGTGTAAAGAGCTCCGCAGAATAAATACATTCTCTTTGAGAACCTGCAATAAAATAAAAGCCACCTGGATTCCAGCGAACGCAAATATTAAAACAGTTAAGACGAACGGAGAACATTTGACTGTGCCATGGTGCCCGGATGAGGAATCGTGAACAATGCCAGCGGCGTAGACTTAGGGAACTTAATACTTTTATAAAATAATTATTCTCTCTCAGCATGTTCATTTTTCAATCGATACGTCTTGTGGGGCTTATATTTAAATATCACCTACGTCTAATTTTAATGTTTCTGCAAATATTAATTTTTAAATCCAGATAAAACTTTCAATATTATTTTACATATTTGTGTTATTTGGTGAGATATTTTTAATGTAAAGTTTTTTAGGATCCAAGTAGTTTATTTAAATTTTTTGGTTAGGCTTAAGGAATCCAAAGATGATGAAAATATTTCATATATTTGGGAGAGATCTTGTCATCTTCAGCGTAGAGAAATACAATAGTCAAAATTCGATATGAATCACTTTCACTACCAAGTTGAACATAATCATGCTCTAGGATGAATTAGAAAAGTTAAAACTAAACTAGGAACTACAAAGGTTGACGAAGAACTGATTCAGAAGAAAGTGAAAGCAGTTTCTGACGTCCAATAAAATATATGAAATAATTTTATCACCTGAGATATTTTCGAAAAAAAAATTATAGGATCCCAAACACTACCACTCATGGTTTGTTGAGTGCACGTCAAATCTAATAAGTTTGTAGTTTAAACATCTAAATTCTAAATGTGAAATGTGAGTTGATATCTTCATTAAAATTTGAGTTACGAGTGGATATATACACAAATACGTAATCGGGAAAATAGAGCAATCCTATTATAGGGACCCAAAAAAGCAGACATCTTATTGAAAACTTATTATAGCAGTTTTGTATGCATAATAATAACTCTTTTACATATATGTGCGGCCGTAAAAAAGTAATATATAATTATTTCGTTTAGTGAAAAATAATTTTATTTTAAATCGGCTTGATTTTATTTAACAGGACATTTGTAATATCAATTGTTGTTATAGTGAATCAATACTGTTCGTATCATTGATGTTAGTATCAATAAATTTTATAGTTGTTAATGTGTAGGTAGAATGCAATTTTTTTAAATTATTATAATATTTTAGTATTTTAACAATGTTTCCATCTGTTTGATTTTACTAGGTTATTAGTAAGCAACGTCAGTCATTCAGTAGCTCGCCTACGATCAACACCTGCAAAATTGTTCCTGTTGTTAATTTGTTTTACAATATTTGTTATAATTTATCATAATATACTTCAGCTTTAAACATATTTATAAATTTATTTTGTGCGATTTTTTATGGCATACTTGTATACCAACTAACTTTTTATTTGAATACTGAAATATTATATAACATTGTTAACAAAAAAAAAAATTCTTTTATCCAGTCTTGAAAATGGAAATATAATTTTCTGAAACGTCGACAAATGATCACATGTGTTCCTGTTCTAAGTTCCGGCTATTTTTTCCAATTCAACTTCTTTACACGATTCAATAATAAAAGCAGTGTCTGATGTCATATGATAATACTAGTTCACAATAATCAAAATGGTCTTCATGGATTTTTCTAACATTGACAATCATGCGAAACACACACTCCTGGTTGTATTGGTTATTGCTGCATATATATCAAAATGACAAAACTCGTTACAACAATTGTGTTATTCCTGAAAGAAAAAAAAATTAGGATGAGTTTGAGAGTGAACGAGTGAGTACAAGGCCTCTGAGGAAAAATGGTTTTGTGATCGAATGACTCCAAGTGTGAGCAATAGGTGTGTTTGTGTGAATGAAGATGAGGCAAATGTGATGGAAAGTTGGGTGAACATTGATTTCTGGATGGATGTATCCATAAAACGTTGTTAATTACATTGTCTTCTACAAAGTATTAAAAGTTAACTTTGGACAAAATTGATGACCACATATTATTTGAATTTTATAATAATAATTTTATAAAAATTAACTTGATAATAAAACAATACCATAATAGCGCAATAATGTTTCTAACAATTTTTTCGCGATCGACAGTAGAAGCTGGTTTCTAAGTAAAAATTTTGATATTTATTATTTGCATTGTCTTTTATTCCAATTCAACAAGATCGTGATTAGTGGACGATGCTTTAAGCAACCGAGCATTAATTAATGTTCTGTTCTTTCTTCTTCTCTGCGCTGTTCCTTGGAGGAAATAGTAGAAGTTGCAAAATTGTATAGCACTTGTATAAATTAAATTAGATAAAACGAATAGTTAAATTTGAGGCGAAAGCGTTGTTTATTTTGAAAATCTAGCAAACTAAATGGATAAATACATAATAACCATTAAACAAGTAAACTCGAAAACATAAAACTACAGACAGATAAATATAATTAAATATATTTTAATCACAATGACTGTTAGTAAGAACAATCGATTAAGAGTGATTAACAAACAGTTGACTAACTTTATTTTACGCTGTCAAGCGCTTCTAAATTATTTTAGATATATAAGCTTCAAATAAAAGACATACAGAATTAAATATTCTACCATTTCTATTTCAAATATTTTTCTCTATAATCATGTAAGAAGGTTTGACAGCTGAAAAACACAGTTAGTCAACTGCTAGTTAGTCGCCCATAATCAGCGTTCTTACTAACGATCATTGTTTTTATGGACTAAAAAGCATTTTTAAAATAATTATTAGTTTAACTAGGCACCAAAATACCAGAGGCCATGAATGCTGCCGATCTAAAACTGCTATATTACAGACAGGGCTGGATTTACAGCTTGCGGGGCCCCCAAGCACGAGGAAGGGATGGGGCCCCTATCTCTACTCTCTACTTTAAAAAATGTATCAAGGAAGAGAAAAGGTCTTTCATAGTTTACTATCATGATTATGGAATAATTTCTATTTAATTTATTAAGGGAGTATTGGGGGGTATTAATAATTAAGTATAATTAATATTACTCTTTTATTTATTTATTAATTGTATTGAAAAAATTACATTTAACGTACATATCTCTATTATTACAGTTGTATACTTTAGTTTTTTTATGTGCAATACGTTTATAACCGTTAAAAACGTTAGAAAACTTCATATAAAATTTTTTTTTCATTAAAAAAAAAGGTTGACCGGGGGCCCTATTGGGTTGGGGGCCACAAGCACGTGCTTGTTCCGCTTGTACGTAAATCCGGCCCTGATTACAGACAGGTAACTGTAAAAAATCTCACTTTCAATGTAAATCGGCAAAAAAACAATATTTGTTAACATTTTATTAATTAATTGTGCTTTCCGAAATGCCTAATTAGGTTCACCTGTCTGTTGAAGGGAAATACCCATGCATCATTTGTACTTTTTATGTACACCATCTGCACGATTGCCAACTTAACAACCCACTACCTGCTTCTTAATAATTCAAATAAGTATGGAACAACTTGTAATAAGCGTTCAATATTACGAGTATTTCCAAATAAAAATAACTTCCAATTTTCCAATATCAGTTTGCAAAAGCCCCGAAGCTCCGCTACTGGGCTGGCCGGTACTTGGAAAGGACCAAAGCGCAGATGAAGGCGAAAGGTTCCACATCTAATTACCTCTCCAGAGATTCATTAATCACAAACTCGAGTAATTACATTCGCTAAGTTTATACATATTATAACAGAGTAGGGGCGAGGTGGAGAAGGATCGTGCTCAGTAGCGGGGACGCGGGGGAAGAGTCTATCTTGCCCCGACGGTCCCCACGGCAATGGACTTCGGAAACAATACTCGGATAAGGTGCAAGCTCTGGATTTCTTGTGAACACTGAACTCAAACAGATTTGAGGCTATGTCTGTTTGTGCTGGGAGTCACCAGACTATGATTTGTGGCTTTTAACATTACACTAACTCTAACGTTATTGCAGAAGAATGTTTCAGGAACATTATGTACATTATAGTCATATCATATCTCATTGAATCGTGTTTGTCACGTTCCATAATTTTGAACAGAATTATAGAAAGTATTTTATGGACTATTACATACACAAATTTTTTTAAAAGTTACTTTTCTGTGCAGAAATTTATAACATGCGCGCAGTGAATTTGTGATATGAGAATAAAACGAATGAAGGTTATAGCTCTTCCGTAAAAGTGTGTTAGGTGTTAGTTGAAGTTTGATTTAATAATAATAAACATGGTTTGAACTGGAGACGAAGAAATAATCCTACAGTACAGCGTCGATTATCAGAAGTATTTTTTTTTTCTTGAAGTACACAAAAATATAAGACCACATGTGAAAGTCCGAGTTATAAATTTCTCCAAATTAGCACGATATTAAGGTCTGAATTTTAAATTTCATTGATGACGTAGGTAGTGAATTATACCAGAAATAATAGACTTTCGAAAATTACAAAATAATATAAATTTAAATTGTAATATAATATTTTATTATTAGAGAAATAAAATAAATTAATGCGCTTAATTTATTTCACATTTTGGTCTCATTTTACAAAAACATTTTGACATTCTCGAAGTTAGGTAGTTGGTGGCGCTAGTATCGTACAGTTTTGCAGTGAGTGCTGCAAATTAAGCAGCAAACATGCAAATATAAGAAAATCACCCGAACTGAATCCGAACAGATCCAAAACACCCGAATATGTATATTCTTAGTTAAGGTGGAGCGGGAGTAAATACTTGAATTCCATTTGCTACACACGTCCTACGTCATCAAAAACTAAACATGCCGTATTTATTAAAGGGAGTACTTTATAATTAAAAATATGGAATTTTCGCATTCTTCCGCGGTCGTTCGGTTGATCGACGTTTGAAAATCGACGCTCTACTGTAATTGAATATAATGAAGAACATGTTTATACAATTATAAAACGTACGGAGTACAAACATCCTCATGCATCTGCACTGCAAGATACTTTTAAATCCCATTTTTCCTCAACTACCATAATGGTAAGATAGTAGTGGTGTCAGCAACCGTAGTGCTCATTTTCTATATTCAATCTTTCAAAATTCAACAACTATCAAATGCTGAACTTAAAATTAACGGCTTTGCGTAAGCGTACAGCCAAATTTATGTGAACAATAGCAAACAGAAACTTTGTTCACATAAAATTCTGTTCGTAAATTGGTCCACAAAAATTGTGTCCATAATTCTGGTTAGAATTGTAGATCGTTACATACGGACTTTACGAGTAATATTGATGTAAAAGTAGTTTTAATTTATGTTCGTCCTGAAATAATTACCTACGTCACTGATTAATTACTAAATCTTCGGGGTAAGTTCAACCCCCGAAAATCTTCGTTGTATCTTAGTATCTCTAACTTTAATTCCCTTTTCCAATTTCCCAATTTCGCTTCCCTAATAAGATGCTCGCGCAGATATCCCCGCAAGAATCAAACCGTATTTATTTCAGAAATGACTTCATTGTAACCTCGACCATTCTTTACGAAATCTCGTGAAGTGAAGTCTACAAAACGCCCACAATTTATGCAAAATTATCTATTTGATCAGAGGGTTATTTAGGCGTATTTGCTTCGTAACACCCGTAAGATAACAGTGTTGGAAACTTATTGTGTTGATTATATTACTTGAAGCGTTTAACTATCTCGCTTGCAAAAGCAGTGAGACACGAGTTAATGCTTTTTGTATCACGTAAACAGGGTTGTATTCAGGAGGAAGCAATTATAATTTGTTGCTAGCAAGATGATAAATACGCATATGAAATATATTAGTTATTTACTTTACAAGTGGGCAAAGTAAGGAATTACCCACGAGAGATAATTTTATTGAGTGGGTAATTCCACTTTGCCCACGTGTGAAGATAACATTTTATCCAACCCTTCTTAATAAATGCAAAATTTATTGAAGAAATATTATTTGACAGTGACATATGCTTTAAATTTTTAAATTAAAATGTCAATCGAAGTAGTTACCAAGGTGTTGTGTGTTATTACTATTGTTATAAATAAAAAAATACTCACTAGTGGCTTTCTCCAAAATTATACCCACTAGTGGATAATCTGTTACTTTGCTTGTTTAAAATCGCCATAGTAATATAGCATTTATTGAGAGGTGTTGGATAAAGAATATTAATAATCATTATAAATAATATAAATTTTGCTTAAATTGCAAAGTATTGTTTATAATGGTAATAGTATATTACATAACGAGAGAAGTAAGAAGCAATTTACGCACTAGTGAAAAAATTGACACACGAGCCGCGTAGCAGCGAGTTTGTAATTTCACGAGGGCGTAATTGCTTTACATCTCGAGTTTTGTACTATACTTTTTCTACGACCACTCAATACTATTTCTAAATTAAAAACAATATTCAAATAGTTAGAAATTTATTATGCTTTTTTGTTTTCTCTAATCCATGAATTTTT
This sequence comes from Poecilus cupreus, assembly GCA_963942605.1. NCBI lineage: Eukaryota > Metazoa > Arthropoda > Insecta > Coleoptera > Carabidae > Poecilus > Poecilus cupreus. The sequence continues at coordinate 14,530,750 of OZ012714.1, forward strand.
GATACACAATTTCGTATCGTTCTCGAGATTTTGTCACCAAATAATTATTTGTTGCACTTTTAGCTTTAGCTTGTATCTCCAGTGGTGTTCCAATTGAAATATCATTGTCGCTTGACATTTCTTACTTAAAATATTAATAAATATAAGTAAAGGATAATAATATTTAGTAGTGTATAATTACCTCACAATAAAACACAGATTATAAACTATAGATGCAGATGGGAGACTATAAAATATTACCAGTTTACATGTAATAATCACACACATAACTTAAATGTCAAACAAGCTTTGTTTGTGTTTATAAAAATAAACGACAATTATGATGACGAAACATAGTCCCCTCTACATATATTATTGAAATATTTATTGGTGTCATAATTTATAATAAACCCAGCAAATTATGAATTTAGTTATAAAATTTTATCAGTTAGCCTTTGAATCCATAACATTTAAATCTAAGATTTGATGCATCAAATTTTAATTATATTGGTAGTGTGACAGTCAGTAATGCCAATTTAAATTCCATTTTCAAGTGTTACGTATTGAACATTACGTAACACTATTCGTAACAACGCACTTACATTGATTGTAGTTTGTTCTGTAATGACATACTTTCAGTAGTGGTCGTAGAAAAAGATATATAAGCGACTGGTAGTAATGATGAGAAAAACAATACACAGGAATGCAGTCTATATTAATGGTAATTTATTTTTGATAAAACATCGACGTTTCGTAGCCTGCTGCTACTTCATTAGGATGGAGTCAAATTTGTTAACAAAAGGAACGTCAGACAATACAAGAATTTATATTCTGATGTTTCTTTTATTAACTAATTTGACTCCATCCTGATGAAATAGCAGAGGGCTACGAAACGTCGATGTTTTGTTAAAAATAATTTATCATCTATATTAAATGCATTCCCGTATATTGTTTTTCTCATTGTATTTAATAATTAACATAAAAATTGTACAAATTCAATTTACTAATATACAAATAGAAGTATGCTTTATACGTACTTATCCAACACCGATTTATAATAAGGCTGTAACTATGGTTATTTGAAATAAATAATATCCAACATTCCTTACTCAGTCAGAGAATAATAGAGAAGTCACGGAATTATTGATGAAATTCACTAAATTCTTTCTTGTAAATGTTTCTGGACTCTTTCAGAATTAAATTCAGACATGCTTCTTGTGCTTTTAATCAAATATTTACAGGTATTTTCTTATTTTCATCTATTTTTTACATTTTTCCGTGTTTACAGTTTACAATGATAATAAGAAACAACCATTCCATGGTTACTTTGTAATTTCTATATTTTTTAAATAGCATATCAAATGCCTTTTCAGTGTCAAACAAAAAACGAAAATATACAAACAATTTAAGACGTTTTAAGAATGGTGTTGGATAAAACGATTTATAGCACTCGTGTGGAATGCATAATAGTCACTCAAGAAAAGTAACAACTCACCCTTCGGGTTCGTATCTAAACTTGTTCTTTCGTGAATAATATGTTACATTCTACACTAGTACAATAAATTACTATTGTTTGATACTTTTCCTAACAGATAGTACCTATGAGATCTCTTACCATATTTAAATTTAAAGAAACAAATTGTAAAATAAATAATTACACCTTTTTTTGTCTCATAATAATAGTTATTTATTTTACAAGTGGGCAAAGTAAGGAATTACCCACAAGAGAAATTTTAGCATACGAAGCCGAAGGCTGAGTGTAATAATTTTATCGAGTGGGTAATTCCACTTTGTCCACGTGTGAAGTATAACGTTTTATCCAACATCTTATAATAAATGAAAATTTATTAAAGAAATATTATTTTACAGTAACATTTGCTTTAAATTTTTTAATTAAAATGTCAATTGAAGTAGTTGCCAAGGTGTTGTGTGTTATTATTATTGTTTAAATAAAAAAATACTCACTAGTGACTTTTCTCAAAATTATACCCACTAGTGGGTAATCTGTTACTTTCCTTGTTTAAAATCGCCGTATTTATAGAGCATTTATTGAAAGGTGTTGGATAATAATCTTTTATTTTATTGTATTTTCAATTACATATTAAATTTAATGGAAGTACATGTACATACAACTAATATTATACTGTAACGTTCGTGGGTTTTAAACGTTTTTATTTAAACAATAAAAGTATTATTAATAACAAGTAATGTATAATTATTATAATAATTAGTAAAAATTAATTAACACTAGGTATATAACACTAAAATAATAAATACAAAACCTTATACACTAACGCTTATTACTACTATAAATAAACACTATTATTTATATTAACTAGCCGAGCGATATTTATTTAAGACGATATATTTATGTTCAGACCGCGCGATATATTTATATTCACAAGTTCTTCATACAAGCTTCGGAGTCGACTAAGTCATCTGACTTACTGAGTCAACTAACTGACTGGCCGACTCAACTCGACTAACTGAGTCCGAGTCATTTAAACGACTGACTGACGGCTGCCGGCGATTCGCTCTTTTATATTGCACGTTCATTGTTTCTGGAAGCTTCGGGAATATTCCCTATTGTGGAGCAAACGACTTGTCCGAACTAGCTAGCGTTGCGTCATTCACTTGGCGGCGCCGGCAGAGGCCGGCAAGTTTCAACTTGTCGCTGCCGCGTTCGTTACAATACAAAAATTAAATATAAAACTATAGTTACCGGGATATATATACATACATACATAACGTCACGCAATATCCCATTCAGTGGGGTACCACAAACCTAGAAACATAATTAACCAACAATCAATCTCCTCCAAACACTCCTATCCTGGCACACTACTCTCGCCTTGCCTACATTCATATTGCGATTCATACATGCTCATCTATTCTTCACTGACTCTCGGAATCATTCTAACTAGAATTCCTCGGACGCCCACGCAATCGTTTATTCTCAATCTTATCCGAATATATTAATATCAAATTTCACCAACCTTTCATTCGACATTCACTCAAGAAGGTCAAACCACCAGGACGAAAATAGTTACTTGTTTAACTAGGTAATAAAATACCAGATTACAACAGAATGCTACCGAAACTGTAAATCTATGTTTAGTGCCGTGTTTATCTCACTATTGTTTGCCGATTTTAGAATAAATATTAATTTGGTGATTTTTTCTAATACCAATTTTGAAATTTATCGCTATTAAATTGTGTTGCCATGCGTTTGTTGAACCGTTGTTATATTGCTATGCATTTGTTGAGCTACACAGGTAGAAAAATTGACATTTTATAGACCGTTAATTCTCAAAACTGTTAATTTCAGCCAGCAAAAACATTTACTTATGTATCAAGATTTACTTTTGAACACGAACATATAATTTATTGCAGAGCTCCGTAGGGTCGAGGAAAATAAACCATATGAGAGATGAAAAGGAGTGGTACATATAAATTTTTATTTAAAATATAAAATTAGAATCACTTCAATTTATATGTTTTACCGCGAAACTATTCACTGGAATTAATTAGTTCATTAATTTTGCACGTATATTTTTATTATATGTACAAATTTAAGAAGTTATTCTACTTGTACAATAATTATTAATTGCAAATACTACGTTGCTCAAAATCGTATTATAATAGATTATTTTAATGCCGATTTCGGAGTAGATCTATTATGCTATGTATTTTTATTGATGAAATATCGCTTCTTGAAATTCTGTCCTTAACAAATGACAGTTGTATCTATAACTTTCTCTACAAATATCCATCTTTTAGTTATTATTTGTGACAAACTTACGTCACGTATCCCTGTTCCTAAAATTTAATATTTTGTTTCTCGCAGACTAAAAATAGTTTATATGTGGTGTTTTAATGATAATGAAGAAACAGAGGTTTAAGGTGAATCACATGTTATTATCCAGGAAATGTAGAGATCGTACTCAATGTTATACTCGTATTTGTATAATTTTGTTGTTCTTCGTTTATTGCCATAATAGATATTAAATTTAAAGTGCAAATATTAGAATTCGAGCTTACACAATAGAGTGGAGAAACACTAAAAGACAAATGCGAGTATTTTAGAAAGTGACGATGAAAAATTTCTTGACTGGCAAGTGTATGGAAAATAAAACGTTATTTTGGAATTCAGTCAAATTATTATATTTTCAACCTCGACCGGTTTCGAATCCCATAAGCATGATACTTGTTAGAATCCATGACGGTGCATCTTTATGTATTATTTTATCTTGTTTATTTTTTTAAAAATATAGACCCATGATCTATATTGTATGACTTTTCACCTCCTGATGATGACCTAGGTGAAGTTCGAAACCGGTCGAGGTTGAAAATAAAATAATTTCACTGAATTAAAAAAACGTTATATTTTCCATTTCAGAAAGTATTTACTGTTTTATTAGTGTTAAAGTTATTAAATACAAGACGAAATTATTATAAAATACTTATTCAGTATCTGGAGGTTTTACGATAAATTTGATAGCAATCAGAAAGAATATATAACAAAATAATATCGCGATCCTAGATATTCTTATTTGCCCTGTATAGTTAGTTACCTAGTTGCTTATATGACCATGTATACAAATCGTCTATCCAAACGAAAATTCCTTTGTTTTTTAGGATCAGTTGTTATTTATGTACATATTTCTGTAGCTAATAGTTCATAGTTTAATATAATTATTAAAAAACAAATTTATATTATTTAATCCTTGAGCGCTTTTATTTAAAATTATTTGTTTTATTTATACATTCAATCATTGATTAAATAAATAATATATTATTTGTAGTACTCTCTCCCCAGGCTTTCTCAGCAAGAGACAAAAAAACATAAACAGTTCCTTCGCTTCCACAAATAAAGTAAATCTAGTGGAGCTTGCTTAGAAAGGTAGCAGTAGTAACGTTGACGGTTGGGCTAAAAAAACGAAGCAACATCAGTGCGGGTGTCCTCCACTCTGACTCTGGGTGAAGTGAAAAAGCAGTTGATTCCGTGCAAGTCAAACAGTCGCCGAGTGAGTGTTTGTTCTGTCGATTTATATCCTGACAATTCGTTGTTGCCGCGCCCTGTGACATCCTCGACCCCTTTATTTCACTGTGCCGACCCTGGGTTTGTCATTCCTGCGTCCGTCCCAACTCAGCTAGCTCACTTCCGCTTCACTCAGATCTAGACCTACAACATTTTAATTAATGTTGTTCAATGCACTTACATTTTGCCTCAACATTTCATCCAATGTTGAATAATTGAACTTAGTTTCTCGACTTAATATTGTTGCCACCCTATTTAAATCTTACGTATGTATTAAACCACCATTGGTCGTAATACAGGCTGAATTATATGCAAGGAAGAGATCGAAAGTGTAACTAGCGATGTACAAATTAATGTCTTTTCCTTCATAAACTTTTAAAAACTCAGTAACCACAAACTTATAGCAAATTACAGTGTAATAAAGTAATAAGCGGTCATTGCAAACTGCAGCAGTAATTTATGTTATAAATTGGTAATTGGGGTTACTTGAGAGATAGTAAAAATCAATATATAACTTCCTGCATAAACAACTCCTAAACGGTACAATATAGAGAAAAGTGTTTAAACAATATTTTTAAACTAATATTATTCTTTATCTTATTAAATATAACAAAATTCACTATAATTCAATTATTTACTAAGATATGTCAAATAAAAATATGCGTATAAATTCCCGTTTAAAATTTAATTTTTAAACAGTGCCGAACTTAGAAAATTGTTTCAAATAGAAATTAACGCATTTTTTAAATTATTTACTGAGATATATTATAAAAACTTGATAGGCCTTCTAGCAAGCTATTACTACCGATTGCTGGATTTGCTATCAAAGTCAAATTACCTAGCTCGAATTCAAAAATATAAAATTTGCAAAATAGTACTGTCATTAAAATTTTGCTTTCATAGACGAAATTATCGTTACACACATACTCACCACGTCATCATGAAAATAGTGAAATAGAATTCTGGCGACCCCAATATGTAATTATCTGTAAAAAAATCACTATTGATCATTTTGACCAATCACAGTTACCTCCCTTAATATACATATGTGTAGGAGGTGAAGCGGGATTTATAGTTTGCATACAACAGGGGAATAATTTAACATAGAAAAACAAACTTTGTTTGGGGAATTTTATAAATCGCACTGTGGCATAGTACAACATAAGACCTGACAGAATAAAACAAATATCTGTCTTCACCGATGTCAGGTGTTTTTGCATCGGTTACTAGCAAGCACTTATCTGAACTAACTCGAAATATAACGAAGGTACACGGAAAACATAGAATAACCGAACATAAACAGAAAATCGAATACAGTAGAATTCGTGTGCTGTGCTAAATTTTTCCTGTGCATTACGCAAACTTTAGATGAAAGTATTCATTTCCATATGACCAAAATTTTAGGTTATTCTGGTAAAATTATTGCCTGTGTTCTATGTAAACTATAAATCCAGCTTAAGAACATAAAGAAAGTCACTCATACTTGTATATATAAAAGTTCGGCTTATAAAATCCAAACATTTTCTTTTTTAAATTATTTCCATAACAGCCCCATAAATATAAAAAAAAAATTGGGACCTCTATCGAGACTACTATATCCCCCATGTAATTCTCGACGCTGAAAATCACCCCCATGAGTGGACGAAAACTACTCGTCATACAACAGCAAACTAAAAAAAAAGCAGTTATTGTAAAACAAGCTTATGCTGTTCAGTTTTTTTGGAAAGAATAAGTAACTGCATTAGTTTCGATGCAATGCTCAAAATCTACTCCCATAGAGTGACGGAAACCACCCCCTAGATTAAAATTTCAAGGATAATCCGGGGGGGGGGGGGGGTTGGGGATCATGTCAACGTGATTTCTATTTTAATATGAGCTCAAATTGGATAAAAATTTGCAGCATTTAAGATGGATGATTAAACAATGCTCTCGTATCCCCAACTTTATTCAGTGACACCTCCACAATTGAGGGTAAAAACTAACCCTCGGGCATGACGCACCTTAGAAAAACAGCAGTAAATATAATAAAATCTTACAAAGTCTCTGTTTCTTGTGAAACAGAGAGTAACTGCATTAGGCTTGATGCGATGGCAAAAAGCTACTACCACAGAGTGGAGGAAACCACCCCTAAATTTGAATTTGAGAAAATACCAGTGAAAACATTTTGTCCTCATGATTTCTATTTTTATCAATGCTGAAATTGGCTAAAAATGTGCAGTACTGCAGTTTGCAAGTGAATACTTCCATTGCACCAAAGTCATTGAGTGACATCCCTATGAGAGGGTGAAAATTACTCCTCACATAACACGAAATTAAAAATATAGTTGCAGTACCTTTTAGACTAGTCGTGGAGTGTTAAGACCCTATTGAGGGGTTGTATTCTAGCGCTAGGGATTGATTTGGGGATGTGCGATTTTTTTTAACCTCGGATTCGGATTCAGTGTTGGAAATTACATGGTGATATAGTTGTCTGGATAGAGGCTAAAAATTTTTTTTTGTGGAGGTGTGTAATCGTCTTTTTTTATAAAGAATTGGATAAGTGCTGTCTTGAAATTAATGAAAGTACTGACAGATCACGTACTAAACAACAATTTACGTGTTATAGAAGTAGCGATTGGATTATATTAAAATGTTATATGCGTTCAGCATAGGTTATGCTTAATGAAATAAAATGAGCTAGGTATGTATCCCTGTTTTTACGCCAGCATTTTATTGAAAGTTACATACACCAGACTTTTAATTCGAAATGATTATTTTTATCTGTACTAATAAGAATTTACGTTCTTCGAATGAAATACTTCACATTCCTTTGCTAAGATAAAATCGTATATTTTAAGTTAGACATAATCTTCCTTCAATTTCATAAAATAAAGCTGTGATTATAGTTACCATAGCAACGTATTTTGAAAAGCAGAGAGCAAAATTCAGAATTGTATTGTTGTCTGCATCAAACGCTCGGTGCAATGAAGAATTCTTATTCTAATTCCCATTCTAGTGCGTTTAAAACGATTTTTTACTTTTTACGCTGTTTTATTTAATTACGAACTCTAATGAATTTTTAAATAATGAAGTATAGGTTAGGGGTTAGCGACGCCTGAAGCAGCGTCATTGTGCGTTCCGACGCCACTGACGTGATTATGTGCCTCCGGAGACTTCATTTATCGGTGAGATGCTTCGATGTGAGCTATTCACTGCGTAAGAGAAAAGAAGCCTTGCTTTGTGTGAATTTTTTCTTTTTTTTGTAGAAAGGATTGAAATAGGAAAGGATCAAATATTTTTATTATTCAAGAACGTAATTAATAAAAAGTGCTAAAGAATTCATAAATTAATATCACTGAGATATTTTATTATTAATTTTTGTATTTCAACTAGCATATACAGAATGTTTCTGAACATATACACATAAATGTGAGGTAATAATTTATAGGTAATGAAAGAAAATGATAAAAAAAATTTTGTGTAAAAGTTTTTTAATAACGGAGATAATGAATAAAGTTTAAAAAAAAATTACCAGATAGAATAACAATAAACTAATAAAAAAATTATTTAACAAAGATGCAGTGCATTAGTAGTAATTATTTCGTGATATTTCGTTGTATCTGAGGTTTTATAATGGCGCATCAGTTCACCAACGAAGAAAATGGAGGGAATAACTTCGAACAATTGCTATGATAATAATAATAATGCACAGCACCTTTGTTAATTAATTTATTATTAGTTTATTGTTACTTTATCAGATAAAATAATATTAAACTTTATTCGTTATCTCTGTAATTAAAAAGCCTCCTCACCTTTATATATAGGTAAAGAAACAACCTGTGAATATATAATACTAATAAATCTTCTTCTTTTTTACCTTACATTTTTATGGTAAGTCCTCGGATGTAATTATTCAAGTTTCTCTCTACTGTTTTGTTTCTATCTATACTAGTATATGAAAGCAAATTTATGGAACAAGATGATAAAAATAATCAGTGGTGGGATTTAGGAGTGACGGGGCCAAGGGTACGCAGTTGCCCGCCCCCCTAAATGTTGGACATTGAGGAGTAAATAATTCGGTAAGATTTTACTATTTGGTTAAAAAAATTGTTACCGAAATTTTACCAAATATTAATTCGTCCGGAATATTTAAAAAAGTTTTAGGAAATGACTAGAAATTTACAGTTTTAAATAAATATTTGAATTTAATCAAGAAATTTCCAGATGGAACCCTGTGATAATTACCTTTGATTTGTTTTATTTTGTATTTTCCAGAAGAAATGAGATTATTTGAACACTTTCCTTTCCCTCCCGATTGGAGAGAAAGTGCAAAGATTTCCCGTTGGTTGTTGATTTTCGTATCACATAAACCACATTTATCTTCCGATCGTGAAAAAATCTTTTATTCGTGAAATAATAATAATATTTTTTTAAATTATTGCATTCTTATATTTAGACATATACGGGCCGATATTTCCATCTACGAATAAACTTGTGAATAAGTTATTCGTCAAATAAATAAAAAAATACGCATAAAAAATCACAGCTAGAACAATAAGTATCATTTGAGGTATGATTTCGATGAGACATTTTTCATTTATTCGGCTAATAATTTATTCGGTACTTTATTCGTAGATGGAAATATCGGCCCTAAGTATAACAATATTCTTTATTAATTATTTTAATAATTGATCGGGTGTTAAAAATTTACACCTTTACATTTCAGAATAATTTAGAGTAAATAAAAAATATTAAGAAAATTGTTGTATCTTATAACAATTAAGTTACTCCCCCTTTGGAAATCATGGACACAAGCCGGCTTCTAAAGTTGTATACAAAACAGACTCCATATTGCTAAAATCCCGCCACAGAAAATATGTGTATTTACAACTTCAATGATTTTGTTTAACAAAATAAGTTTTTCTACAATCGTTGCACAATATCGACATTGTTATTCCATTTTTATTTAGGAAATGTTCAAAATTGTCGCTCTAGGGCGACAAAGTGACATATTGTCGCACTAGTGCGACAAACATAAAACAAAAATAAATGAAATAAAAGTAAATGATGCATTGGATTTTTCTGGTAATAACCTTGCTATTGCAAATACAGTTGGCATATACGTACATACACTTCAACTTAATCACCATAAACGTATTCACTCTGTAGACTTTATGTCAAATGTACTCCATATGTCAAATTTACTCCATGTGTCAAATTATGATTTCTTTGAAAATTTTTATTTTGTTCATAAACGTTGTCATGATTACGGTGACATGGGTAACTTCAATTTTACTGAATTGTTATAGGCGGGACCAAAGATAATTTTGAAAATTAATTTTTTTCTACAGTTTGACATTGGTCAACGATTGTAGAAAAAATATTGTGTGTATCTCGTCGGATAGAGCTTGTTCGGTGCACTTGTCGAGTTGTTGATCTCGGCTTCGCCTCGATCAACAATTTCTCGCCGCGTGCAACAAACAATGCTCTATCCGCACTTGATACACAAATAACTAATTTTGTTCAGTTTATAATTTTTTGGCAAATATAATATTTCACAGTACAATTGTCATGTATCATTTACATTCTCATTTAGTTATAAATAAATTATTGATCTATAAATTAATGGATGATTTAAAAATTAATATAATCTGTAAAAACATTTCAAATTACCGGAATTCAGACCTCTCGAATAGAGTTGTACTATTGGCTATAAATTAAGTTTAATACCCGTCATGCAATACACATAAGCTTAATAAAATATTGTATGGTTTTAATCTGTTCAGATTTTATATCGCACAGGGTAATAATACTCAAAATTTCTATGAGTCCAATAAAAACATTCATTGACGGTGTAAAAGCCATCGGGCATAACGCGCGGATCATAAATTCCATCACAGAAGCTTTAAATAAAAATTCGTGGTGTGCAAGTTCTAGTAATTAATTTCGTCTGACTAGGCATATTCGACGTCGGTCGCGTGGTACGTAGCTCAGTGCACCGCGCGGCACATATGCAATATATCATGCGAATAGACCCATAATTTAACCCGCTGTAATTACTCGAGTTCGCGGCGGGTGCGGGTGCGGGCGCGACGTGCGCCCGTTTTTTGAAAGGGTGACCAGTGTTGCGTATCGCTGAACCGAATGGAGAATGGAAGCTGCATACGTCGGCAATAACTGCAATGTGCACCGTGCTGGATGGCTAATGCTGAAGTCAAGGATGCCATGATAATTGAGTTTCAAGGAAATTATATTTTTGAGCTTGTTGATTATCAGCAAAACGAGTTGCAAATATGCGGAGGATTGGTTTGCCACGACTAGCAATTGACAGCAGCCATTGTAAATCCCTAGCAATAAAAACAAGTTACAAAAATAGAGAAATCTGTGTTAAATAAGATGTAGGAAAATATTTAGTATTCGTAATGTTTTGTGCAATATGGTTTCTATAATATCTAAAGTTCAAATATATAAAACGTTAATTCGTCCTGTTTAAACTTTGAAACATAAGAAGAAATCTAAAATGGCCATCAAGTGATCTCCCGCTCAACCAGCTCATTTTACTAATCTTATACCATGCTAATACTCACAAATAAATTTAATAGTTTCATGTAAACTACATCTAAACCAAGAAGAAAGTAATGCATGACGTAAACTTACTGTCACTGCCATAATAATTTTAATTTTATGTTCAAACAATGGTCAAACGATCAAGGAGTGTAAGATACCATAGTTTCAATCACTAAATTATAAATTATATTAGGTATAGTTCTTAAATGGTACCAGATAAGCAAAAATGTGTTAAGAAACGTTTGTAGGTATACATATAATTACAATTTCTTCCATTTATATTAACAAAATTTCCTATAAATATTTGATTTATCAACATATTTAAGAAAAACCTTATTGTTCTTAAAGTAAAGTAAAATGCACTATTTCTAACAAAGTCTACATTGGAGAGATAAGTCTACATAAAAAAAAAACGAAAAACTTTAAAATCCTTCCATATTGGTATAACGAAACGAAACACGATATTTTTATCAGTATACATAGGGTATGTGTCATTACCATACTTTGCTGTCAATCATTTAAACTGTAACTATAGTACTAATAAGACGGCGTATACTGAATAAAAAAAAAACTACTTATATCTTCCATTTTGGGTCACCTTTGGCACTCGCGTGTCCACCGTTACATCTAATGTAAAACCATGTAGCATTTCAATGTTTTCATATTTTGTTTATACGAGTATTTCTGTATCGCACATTTTCCGCGATGAATAAGTAATTTAATGTGAGCAATAGTATCATTTTTTAACTGTAAATTTTGTGTTGTATTCAATAGTAACAGTATTAATAATTTAAATAAAGTAGTAGGCGATTTGTATGATGTAAGGGAAAGAAAAATTGGCGAAAATGCAGTACTTAATTTACAAACCTTTTACTGCTCTAACGCAGGATTTCTCATGGAAAAGGCAAAGAATAATATTTAAAGATATAAAATATATTAATTGGCGGTCTCGGTGGTGTAATGGCTATGTCACTACCCTAGCACGCCAGAGGTCATGGGTTTGAATCCCACTGAAGAGCATGTGTTTATATGAATTCACAAACATCTATTCATTATCATTTAGCATCTTTGTATATTAACAATTCTTTGTGCTTCACGTAAGACCATTTTGAAAGCATCAGTTTCATCGCGTGAGTGGATAGATTTGATTGGACATCCTGCCCAAAGAACTGACAGAAAGTAATCATCAGGCGATTCTGTGGTGTACTGAACAGGTCACATTTAATCACCCGCCAACCTCAACTTCACTAAAAGTAGGAGGATTGTTTCAGGAGTGTCAAGTGTTACTTATGGGTTTTCATGTCCAGTACGGGAACCATTAATATTAAAATTAACTAGTTCTCTAAATTTGGCCTGATCGAAAACACGAGACCTGTTGAAATGACTTGATCTCCCAGAGATATATCTGTAACAATATAATAGAAGGAAACCAAAAGAGTTAGAATTTGACAAATTCTTCAATAAATTCTTACTAGGCTGTAGTCACCAAAGCCCGTAGGTAATATATGGCATTTATGATAATCTAAGCCTTATAATTTATATAGTCAGATTAAGATTGATTTGTTTCTCAGCACAATAACATAAAACTTGTAAATATCCGATTTACAGTTTTTTTACTAAGAGGCATTTGCGAGTGAGAGAAATTTACTTCTAAACTCATTCAGTAGAACACTACATGTGTTAAAATGTGAAACAGATAGTCCATTTATAATCAACAACATTCCTGTATATAGTTATGTCATAAATTAAATAATAAGATCGAGACAGACAATTAAACGTAAATGAATCAAATACCGACATCAAATACCTCTGCACATTGTCCATTTAACGTGTTCACACATAGGCGGCGATGCGGTCGGAGCCGTGGGGACGGCAGCGTCGCCAAGTTACAGGCGAGCGAGCCAAACCAGAAGCCGCTCTAATTTACGAATACCGCAATTTCAATATTCCCCGTTGTTTCTGGTCGTTCCTGTAACATATCGGTTGAAATTTCATTATCCGAATACCTGAACGAATTTACTTGTGTTTCTGAACCGACTACAGCATTTTCATGGTCGGGATGAGTTTGCTACATTGTACTACAATGCGGATTAATGTAAAGGCGCTTATTGTTTGCCTATATAATTAACTATATCATACATGAAACTAACTTTATTATGATTTCATATCTAAAACTCTTCCTCAGTCTTATTTTGTTACAATGGAAAGTATATTCTTTAGTGAACTGCTTTAATATAACATTTTTGTATGCATTTTTCTCGAAAATAATTTATAAATTATAAATGTTCTTCAACAGGTAATATTCCAATTTTACTTTGTTGTCATTAATGTACCTTATTACTATTGTTACCAGCTATATATTATTATTTAGACTTGTTATAAACTAATTTATAAACATATTGTAAATATTTCTAAAATAATAACCACAACTTTACCAAGTAACCCTTTGAATAATTTTTGCATTAGTAAATTATGACAAGTTCATTTAACATTCACATCCTAACTTCCATCTGGAACAGTACCATGATATATTAACTGGTATACATAGTAAAACATTAATAACAGAAAAGTAAACATTGCATCTTAGCTGAAACTCATGGTATATAACAATGAATGTATCAATGCCGTGAGTTGCAGTTAAGATGCAATATTTATTTTTCTCTCATTGATGTAGCATGTAGCATTATTCCAGATAAAATGAAACATAAGATGTCAATGTCAATTGAACTAGTCATTATACGTTAAAGATGTTTACTAATGAAGAAAAAATCAAATGGTTACTTGGTACAATTCTGATTATAGTTTGAGAAATGTTTGTGATGTGTTTATTTCCTGAACTTTATACTACAACATAAGGTGCAGATAGTATGATGAAATAATATAACTGGTGTCAATAATAGTATATCATGCATTAAGGGAGGGAAGATTATGATTTTTTCCGCGGAGTAAATTGAAGCATGAACCGTAGGCGAGGGCCAAAATACGACAAGGAAAGAATACACTTCTCTCCTGCGGTTTAGGTATATAATGTTTTTTTCATGATCCCGATGTTTATGATGGTTTTTATGTATTTCAAAATTATTTGAAGAGTAATATAATTTATGATAGTTACCTTTGATTTGTTTAGTTTTGCTTATTTTTCACATTATTTGAGCACTTCCCCTTTCTACGGGAAGAAAAGAAGTTCACAAATCTCTCGTAGATATGAAATTGGCTGTTTCTGTCACGGGTTTGGTATCATGAAAACCGAATTTCTCTCTTGGGCATGAAAAATAGTACTTTAATAACGATTTGTAAATATTAAAATTTAGCTGAAACTCAAGGTATATAATATGGATTCTTTATACAAATTTACACTGTTTGGTAAGAACACATGAAATTTTGCTCAGTTATTCTTAAAAACAATTTCTCAAAATTTTGAAGTGCTACGTCTACAAGTAGCTCATTCAATTCTGTATCTTTTATACCCTTTAAGTTAAAAATTTTACAAACTTCGAGGCAATTACATTAAATGACAAAATCCCTTGCCTTCGGCGACATTTTAATCATATCATTTGTCTCGAAATGTTTCCAAGCAACAATCTTTGAACATACAAATTTTTCCGGCAAAATAATGTTCCCCGATGTATTTACTACTGATAATTAAATTCGGCGTCAAAATCTTTAAATAAATTTAGTTTACACTTTTAGTAACAACAATTTTTATAAAAATGCACCCTTGTAGTAATAACTACAGAATTCAAATTTGAGGGCATAAAATTTTGCTTAAAAAAGCTATCCAAAAACATCAGCATTTTTATAAAATTTAAATCTTAACCTTACATGTAACAAAAATTTCTAATTAATTATCTAGTTGTAGAAGTCGATTATCTGTAAGATTTATTCCAAGTATTTGGCACTAAAATCAGCAGGGAACGACATATTGCTACATGAAAACATAATCTATCATCGTATTTCCTATGTTGGGTGTATCAATTCACCATCCGATATAAATTAGGAAAGATAATTTTAAAAATCCAGCTAATATTACATTTAAATATAAGCACGTTCGCAAATCAAAGAAACATGAAACATATTTCATAAATTATAACGCTATGTTTCAAATTTGAATGCATACCACATTACAATGCCATATTGAAACAATATCTGTTGAAACCTGTGTAACGACATCGGCTCTGTTGTATACTATTGTTTTAGTTTCGAATAATTTATTCGAATTATTCAATTTAACCGATTAACAGTACTTAACTTAAACATAATTTTACTTTTATCTATCCCGTTTGTGTATCAGTAGAAGCAGTTTTTTTTATAAATTCGTATTTCATTTTTCTTGTTTCACGCTTCTAGTTCCTTTGTAGTGTGGTTTGCCTAAGGGATCATATAAAGCTAACATCATTCTTGTTTCCTCTGTACAATTATTTAACCATGATGATATGTATAAACGTGCCGACAGCTTCGCTAATAAAATTGTCGTTAAAAATTGCAAAAACTATCTATATCAGCATTAGAACTTGAAAATTAAATTACCGAGTCAGTCTTTGAAAAAAGTTTTATCAATCCTGCCATATTTCTTTACGATTCCGTAAACCGTTATCTCCATTTCTTTTGTGTGTCTTTCTACAGCATTCAACGAGAGGATCGCATAAATGTTACGTAATTATATTCATAAGGCGACGTAAAAAGTACTTTATGCGTTACGTTTTATGTTTAACTTTGAATTGTCGCTGAGAAAATTACATTTCCAATTCATGAAACGCTACGGAAGCGAACGGCGGCCGGTGGAATGATAGCTTGGTTCCCGGCCACTCCGCCAGATGGTGCGATGTGCGGCTGTGAGTTTTGGCGGCAGCGAGTGGATACCTGGAATAATTCATATATGAAATGACGCACCAACGGAATTAAGTTTTGATACTGCGCGTCATAAGCATTTACAAGCAGATTCAGCAATTAATACAGCTTTTTGCGTACAAGTTTTAACGAACGATGCGTATAAAATGATAATAAATTATGTAAAATATGTTGTGCCGTCTCACGACTTTACTTAATAAATACGCTTACTACATATTGGAGGTATAGAAGAGATATTTCTGGTATCTATTTGAAATCATAGCAACTATGATTTATAAAATATAAATAGAAACACAGGCAACATTGAAAAAATTAAGGGATCTTAAGAAAATAAAAGTACATGTCTCAAAATAAATATTATACAAGTGTCCCAGATTTAAACGTCCTAACTTAATCAACAGATTAAACACCGAAAAATAAGATATGATAATATTGAATATTTCGTTATGAAGTTGATTTTTTAAAGTAGCGCTACTCAATAAGAAAAACATAAATATCTCTGGACTAAAGCATTTATGGACATTTGCTCAAGTGAACTTGTCACCTTATTTTTACGTGTTTAATCTATGGATCAAGTTAGGCCGTTTAAATCTAGGATACCCTGTATACCGTGAAGATCAGATAATACATTTTTCCATTTCAGAAAGCTTCATTTGGTACCAAACTGATCATTATTAAAAAGGAATACATTTGATGAATGCTCAAAAGCAATTTTTAATATTTTCTTCTGCTATGTGAGACCTATAATTTAACAATAAACATGGCAGGATTCAGAATCAATTAACTACTGTAAAAATAATTGACTATCGTTCAAAATTAATCTTTGATATTTCAGTTCAAGTTTTCATGAGACCATTAATTTGATTAAAAAAAGCATTTTCCAAAATGTATTATTAAATATATAAGATTTCTTCATACTAGAAGCACAGACGGGAAAATTGCATATACTTATATAATTTTTGTTTCAAATGTTATTATAATTTTTTGACACTATTTCACAGCTGATTCCATATTTGAAATATTTTGAATTTTCTGTTTTATCACATAATCTATCACTTACGTTTGTGTAATCATAATTAAAATCAACTCATTTCTTTGCATTATCATAAAACTTTATTATTACGAAGTTTCATTATTCTATTTTTTTTTTGTTCGTGAATAATTGGTCAGACACAGACCCATACTAACAAAATTTTCAAAGCGGATGAAAATATTTATTTCTGCGAAAATCTTTCTTAATTTGTATTTTTTTTTTACTTAATGATACCTATATTTCTTTATGCTACAGTAAAAGTGATTTTCATGGAATAGTGCAAAGGTGGCGATCCTGCTTCGTATGCGGAGGGTTCCTGATTCTAATTCTGACATGTGAAAGAGTCTGTGTTTACTACCTTTGCAATCATTTTCAATTTTATTATGTACAATAGACAAGGTAAATTCATGCCTGTAAAACAAAAACATAGTGATAGATATATCGATATTTCGTTATTTATAAAAAATAATAAAAGTTTATTAATAATATATTATGTTACTAGGAGTTGAAACTCTTTGTGTAGAGCTTATATATTTGCGACCGAGGCGTTAGTCGAGGCTATGCAAATTGAGCGAAACGCAAAAAGAATATTCAATTCCGAGAAATATGTACTATTTTTTCTTCAAGCATTTAGAAGTAAACTTGGGGTATATAAAATTCACGTATGTAATGTTTTTCTGCCATTTTAAACAATAAAGTATAACAGAACCATACAATACTACTGGCACTCTTCAGAACTGCCTTTGTAGGTGCTAATAACAAAATGATCAACTTCTTTATCGTATATGTAGCAGAGCTGGGCATAAGTACACAAAAAAGTACTTAAGTACAAAGTACAATTAAATTTTTTGTTTTGTACTTAAGTATAAGTATAATTAAAATTTTGAAAAATGTACTTAAGTATAAATACAAATATTTTTGTACTTATTCAATTTTTAAGTACAAATACTTTTAAAAAATATTGAAATAAATTACATTTAAGGAAAGACAAGCTTGTAGTTAGGTATTGATAATGAAGTACTGTACTGTAAAATAAATAAAATAAAATTACAACAATAATAAACAAAGACAAACCTTATGTTTACCTAGTTATATACATAATACATTGTAATTTAAAAAGAATATTTATTTGAACACAGGAAAAAAAACCAACATATTTTAAATAAAATATAATATGAATAATAACAAAGGTAACGCCGATCTCGGTGGTGTAGTGGCTATGTCACTAGCCTAGCACGCCAGTGGTCGTGGGTTCGAATCCCACTGAAGAGCATGGTCGTTTGTGTTGTTCACATACTTTCATAATCATCCAGTCATGAGGCGGCATATGACCATAGTAGTTAGTCCGCCTCTCATCTTCATAAATAAATAAAAAAAAAAAAAAACAAAGTTAACGAATAGAGTAACAAAGAAAATAAAACTATACTGTTTCTCCAATTTTATTAGCTTTCAGAACTAATTTTTCAAAATTATTATCACTTTCACATTTGGGTCCTGATGACGGGAGGCAAGTATGATATTTATAAAAAAATTGTTTTAAAATGGGATAAGTATTTAACATTGTTACATGTTTTCTAGAGTCGTCCAAATATTGTAATACCCATAATTCAACTTTAGAATTCGCGTTTTCCGTGTAAATTGATTTTTCTTCATTAAAGTCACGCAAATTGTCATCGTAACTAATTTTTTCTATATTTGTATATTTTATTTCCATGAACATCTTGGTTTCGACTAAATTCCCTACACTGAATGCGCAGGTTCGAACATGTTGGTACACACTACGCAGTAGCGCATATACTTACACGAAAAGTACTTAATTACTTTTACATATATTTAAATACTCAATTCAAATACAAAATGCAAATACTTTACAAATTTTGTACTTGAATTGAGTACTTAAATATATATAAAAGTACTTAAGTACTTTTACATATATTTAAATACTCAATTCAAGTACAAAATACAAATACTTTACAAATTTTGTACTTAAGTATAAATACAAAGTATTTTCATAAAAAATGTATTTAAGTACAAATAAAATCACTTTGAAAAGTATTTAAGTCGTGATTTATAAGTACAATATTTAAATACACGCCCAGCTCTGATATGTAGTAGCAAAATATGAATATTATAAAACGCTTGAAGAAGAAAATTATAAATATTAATATAACAGAATAATTTTCTATATAATTTGCAAATGTATGTGTAAAAGTTCCATGTTATCGTTTTAGTAAATTAGTCTAAATAAATGGTGTACATTCGGTCAATTTTCTAATTAAATATTCAGAAATCAGCAAACTTAATTAAGCATACGAAAGGTACGAGAAAAAGGGTGAATTTTAGCAACTGGAACAAACTCTCAAACAATATCTGTTCCACTTGCGGTGTATGCGCCTATTAATATTGAAATATATGCCATGTAAACTCAGACAAAAGTATGAATATGTAGTTATCGCTGCTTTTGCCATTTTAACAGAAATGTTTATGTCACAGTTTGTAATTTTAAAAGCATGTAATCAAATTAATTTCTTTTACAATTGTTAAAAATTTCAATAAGCCAACTAGGATTTTTTTTCAGAAATGTACTTTTAAATTTTAAGAACTGATTTACAGACCCTTTGAAAAGAAGATAGAGATTATGAATTTATGTGAACACAAACGACGATCCTTTTAAAATTTTCAAAAAAATCTACTATTATCCGTTTCACTTTGATAATTACTAATCGTGCCATTTTTTTTAAATCAGTAGGTAACTGTCTGATCAGATTTGCTTAATAATTATAGATCTTGGATTATGCCTACTAGGGAAACTAAGTTTAAAAAAAATTTACCAAATACACTATCTCATAGGTGGTGCGGATATGTATGCATACTATGCAGAATACGATTTTCCTGACTTTTGAAATCGCGATATCTCATGAATGATGATTCGTAGAAAAAAAAAAATTATCTCATCTATTTTTGTAGACAATTTCATGATCTACAAACTATGTGTCACCTAATTTTACGATAACACTTACCGTTTTAGCGAAATATGCGAAAAACCGATATTTTGACTGGACTATGCGCATGAAAGATGATTAGGCGAGATAATATGTGTTTTAACCATCAGAATTTTTAACTCTGCTTGACGCCTATTTTTAAAATATATTTTTTTCATTTTACTACAAATATTTTTTAACACAAGGTTTAATAAATTTCTGATGTTGTGTAATAGGCTTTAATTTAATTAAATACAACTGGTCTCGCAATACTAAACTTTTTAATTTTAAATAAAAAATCTTTTTAATAACATACATGAACAAACACATACTCGTATTTCTACACTTTTACTATTTTTTAAATTAACTACACAAATATAAAGAAACAAATGTCATATTATAATAATACAGAAATATTAATATTTATTAAGTAGGTAGGTACCTTGCACCTAGCACTAACAGCTTCTTCAATTGGATTTGTGAATATTTAGTTTTTAATATTACTTATAACTTAATTTATTTAATTATTATAATTAATGTTGTTTATTTGTGTAGAAAGACTACGCTTGTTTTCAAACTTGACGTAAAACAGAAAATAAACAAAGGACCACAATTTTCAATTGGTGAGACTGTATCTTATCACAGTGATTTAACACAGCAACGAGTAAATAAATTAAGCAGGCCTGTTTGACAAAAGTTTCGCTACGCCATCCATTAGTGCCCAGCGAGCCCGGCGCTTTTAACTAGATGCTACATTACTTAAACTTTTGGGAATAATCAAAATATATTGTTTTCATTACTTTTACAAAATTGTTTGCAAGTACTATCAAATTTACTTACAGTTCTTAAATTTTTCATACTGTTACATTTTCACATTTATTGTGAAACAAACGTGTTACATAATCTTGAAAATATAAGGAGTTGGTCACTCTATTAATATTTAATCCTTATTCTAATTGTATTTATTCAATTTTTTATTTTAATTTTTGATCTAAACGTTACCCCTTTTCCTCTAAAATATTATATCACCATATGATTAAATTATTTTTTCTTCAAACGACATAAAAGTACGTTGTTATATGTTTGTATTCAACAACCAGAAATTCAACTTATTCGGCGACGGCGTAAAAGTATCTCCTTGGCAACAATTTTACTCCGGCGGCAGACAAAGTAAAATATTATGAAAAATAGTACGGTTGTAATTCAATAATTTGACAGTTAAAGATGAAACAAATAAACAAAAATAACAAAACTGCATATTCTATGGCAACTAGAAATGCTTCGCTCGTCGTTCAAACTTACATACTCAGCACTCAAAATATCATATTAATAAAAGTTCTGTGACTACTGACATACAACGCACGAACTCTTAAATACATGATAATTTTTCAATAGATATCTATTTATAGGATTTACTGTTTTTATTAACTATATATTAATATATTAAAATATTTTTTAAAATTATTAATAGCAATATAACTTTTAATACAGTCTATGGTAAATGTACAGCTGCAGGTTTCTGAAGATGCAGAGAGTAAATCAGGACGAATTAGTTTGTAAAATTATGGTTTTGTTGTTTTTAATTTGATTGTTAGTTAACTATTATACACCAATTACAAATGATTTTTCACTGCAATGGTTCCGTTGTTTATAAATTTCGTCACAGTTTGTTGACATTTTAAGTATTTTAATTGTTTTTATATAAATTTTGCATTCAAAATGTACTTCATTGTTCTGCAAACACCTCCAGGACTACTTAGACAATAGAGAATATATTTTAATTTTCCCATATATGGTAAGTATTGTTTATAAGTGCTGTTAGTAATATATCGTAATGAAATAATTCATCTTATTGATAAATCACTTGTTAAACCAACCGAGGAGCCACAACAACCTGTCATAAATACATGCTAGTTTTTTTTTAGGAATATGTACTTTAAGTATGCGGGCTGAAGACTGTTTCTAAAGAAACAGTATAAATCACATTGATCTTGTCACATAAAAATAACATCCCGCTTCACTGTTTACTACATTACATTACTAATTTTTAATGTTTAGTTAAATTATTGACTTAAAAAATTTAACTGAAGTTGATTTCAAAGTAGAGGATTTCTGGTTAAAAGCAGCAATAGTTAAACAAATTTAAATTTACAATAACTTCAATGTTGTATAGTTAATCAATTCTTAAAGACAATAATATAGGCTACGTCGGAATTTGAATCAGAGACCTTTTGAAAACTTGCCAAATATATTAATTAACTGCTCCATGGAGGCTAATTAATTTAAATATATAATTTACCTATAAAATATATCATTTAATTTGAAAGTCGATGTCTGTAAAGAATTAAAATTTGAGTATAAGCGTCCATGCTGCTTCCAAACGTCATCCGTGAACAAGCAGAGCCTATCACGGTTCCGGAAAGAATATTGGATTAAATCTAATAAAGTTAAATGTCATAAAAGTTAATGCTTGAACTGGTGTATCGCTAGACTTGGTTAAAATTTTCTTAATCGGTTTAAGATTGGGTCTAAGGAGAATTGAAGAGGGCGGTGAACGGGCGATGGCGATATATACCTCTGTTGTACCTCACTGCGCACCGACAAACTTTAATTAAATTTCTGCTTTGATTATGTACGAAACGGCAAAAGGGAAAAAGCGATTACGTATAAATATGGCTTGATTAAAGTCAATTTAATTCATTTTTCAATCAAGCGTTCGAAGTTGCACTTTTCACAAACCGACAAGGAGCACTATGTTATGTTTTTGTTTAAAGTGAGACTACTTCTTAATGTATCTAGAGATTCACGATTGAGAGTTTATAATGGTATGGTAGTGTTTACCTTGATGTATGATTCTGAATTTTGGGTGTGGATGAAGAAACATGAAAGACGTATAATATTATTATAACTGCTGCGGAAATAAGGTATTTGAGAGGAGTGTATGTGAATACGAGAGATGATCGTGCCCGGAATACATTAATTTACGGTAAGTGACAGATTGAGAAGAAAGTTGTATGAATGTGGAAGTGAGTCAGAGAGTAAACTTGGCTAGTACTATTTGGTAAAATAGTTATTTAAGTTAATAAAATAATATTGTTCATGATTTAAATATTGGACAGTCAAGTGACGGTACTGGTGTACACAATGATGACGATATTGTTATTGATTAATTACCTACTATGTAGTTAGTAGACTAACATAATGTAATACAGCAAAATTAATTTTGTTTTGAATAAATTATATAAATAATTTGTTTGTCAATAAATATTTAAGTTTATGTGCAAATCTATTCAAATAAATATCTATTTTTCTGAAAAAATATTACTTATGAACGACTGCTAGACTATTGAATACATATTTAATTTTTTTTTTAATTGTTAATTTGTTGATACTATTTGTGACTGTTTAAAACTGAGTTAAAAATTTATTATCAGAAGTAACATAACAAGTGATATGATTATCAAAGATGATATTTTCGATTGGAACCTACACATTTCACGAATCCCTAAGACTCATATTTTTCATGTTGGAAAATAACTTATTATATATTTTACCTATGTCAAATTAAGCTTCCATATTCTTTTTCGGTTTTGGAATTATAACTAAAATAAACATGTAATTTGTCATGAAACTTTTAAAAATTATACTTTTCTGTTCGTGACTTTTTGCACAAATGGACAGATATCCATCCATCCAAACAGACACCATTGAGATAAAATTCAAAATGGATTCACTGGATATCGATTATAATCTTGATTCCTATATTTTCTTATACTACATATATAGAAATAATAAAATACTTACGCAAATTTAAAACTCAGCTTTACATTTTGTAACAGTTTATAATATATTCGTTGTAATATATATGAAATGAAAAGACCGAAATGTTTGCAATAGTAGGTATTATTGTTCTGGCAATATAATTCATATAATCGTATTGTTCATGTAGGGCTAGGTAAAGATTATACAGTGTCGTTGAACGCTTAGTTCCTCCCTACTTCAACAGTCGAGTGTCTGCCGCAATAAAAGGAAAATATTTGAATAAAATTGCATTTGCATCAATACAGCTGAGTGTGTAATCTAAAATAATAGCGCAGATATCATATTGGCTGAGTTTACTGATTAAATACTCAGCCCCAGACTAAGGGTGCATGTAAATTGCATTTATTTTTGCTTCCACTGCTACTTTTTATTTAATTTGCAATATAAGAACGAGAATATTCGAATACATTATATTTTCAGAACAGAAAGTACTGAATTTAAATGTTCAATTTTATTTCTACACAATTTTATCATATTAAAAACGGGGAAATAAATTTTAAAAAACTCTTAAAAGTAAGGGGAAATAACACTTACATGAAATAGTGCCCGTTTAGCTCATTGATAATAAAAGTTACAATTACTTAAAGCACATACCTAAATTGAATATATGAAATATTGTAAATGATATTGGAATAAAAATGACCTTTGATTGACCTTATCGAGCTTTCAATGTAGAAAAATGAAAATTTAATTATTTATGCATACGTTGTTTTCTATTCCACTTCAAATTTTTAGTTAACAAGATGATAAGGTAACAATAAGCATTTATTTACTTCTCAGTAATAATAGGTAAATATTTATCATAAAAAATATCTTGCAGTGAAATAGTAATATTAGTTGTTGATTTGAATATTTTAATTCGCTATATTAAGGATGGTTTACTTGAAATAAATATTTTTAGGGCCACTGGATTAGCGGATTTTATTGAAAGAAACATAATTATAATTAATTTTCAAAATAACATTCCATAATATTTATGAAACTAATAATTATTTCGAATCCATAATAATTTTACATATCAATATAATATATTAAAATTTTATTTTAAAAAATAACTGTTTGCATTCCTTTCAATAATTTGATTTAATTATTAATTACAAATTCTGTTCAAAATTCGCAAAACTTTACACGGTTTTGATGGTAATTATTATCTTTCAAAATTCTACGCACTCATTGATGAGAGACTTCTCCTAATTCTCGAGATATTCTTCGAGTGCGAAGAGTTGGATCAGTTTCTACAGCATCTAAGATAGTATTTTCTATTTGAATGTTTTGTCTTTGGTTGCCGCCGCTTCTTCCACGATTAGTTCGAAAGGAATCAGTGTTTCGAAGGCGATGGGCTAAATCCTCAAAAATAAACGATTATTTGAATTATTTGCTTCTCCATAAACTAACAGCATATCCACTAACTTACTATCACTGTATGAATTTATTTTTATTAAAATTGCAAAAAACTGCAAAATAAAACAATAAACCAGCAAAGAAATAAACAAAAACGTCGACGAAAGCAAGTAGCTATTGCATGACCTACTACCTTTAACTAAATTAAATTATTAATTACACAACATCAGACATTTATTTAGCGTTGTGTAAACAAGTGTTTAATTTAAATAAAATTATTAGAAATAGCTAGCAACCAGTTGCTAACAAAATGTTGTTCTTAAATACGATGCAAATTTTTTTGCGAATTTAAAAACAAATTATTTTTGTTTCGTGATCAGCACGTCTTAAGGTACGTATGTACTCTTTAATTTTTTCCCCGAAGAATAAATACACCCTGTATACTGCATCAATATTAGTATATTAAAAAAACAAAAATACTTAGATTGTTGTAGCAGTAATCGAAAATAATCTCATATTCGTAATGTAAATAAAAATATTGTTTGTGTAAATATCTATTTTTCAACAATAAACACATATCAAGCCATTTTTTCCGCCTAGCTGTCGTTTTATGCAATCCCGCATAATGGGGTTTGTGACAATTGTCGAATTTAAAGAATCAAATTATAAAATAAGTAAATTAACCATTATGAATATATAAAATTTTATAGTTTTGTGGTATTTTCATTATGAAATTAATTTCGATGTAAGTCGCGCCTTTGCGTGACGTAATTTTGGTGAAGTCAATCAAGAAGTCAATAATATCATAGATCGAAACGCTGTGAAATTTATGTATATCAGGTGACAGGTAGTATAATAACTACACAATACATGTGCTACGTAAAGTGAAGTTTCTACCTGTTTCTATCATAAATGTATATCTCTCTTTCTCAAAATTACGTTACGAATCCCATCCCCTAATTTTTAATAAAAACTATAAATAATTTAATGATTTATAGCAGAGTTTTTCAACCTGGTGAGCCGAAAAGGGCAAGAATGAAAAAACTACAATTTCAGTGTGAAAGTAGGTGTCTGTTTATTTTTTTATCATTTGTCGGAACGTGGTTCCATTTTTGAGATGGAAATAACCAAATCATTTTCTAATTGGAGCCTATTCGTCAACCTGCAAAGCAAAATGTGGCCTTTTTTAAATTTTTCGACTACTTGTTATCGAAGGTCAATGACCATATCTTTTATTCTGCGTTCAATAGTATTTTCAGCAAATGTAAGAAAATGGATATCTGCATTAGCTCATAATTGCCCCGTTTTACAAACAAAACAATAACAAAATAAAAGAACAACGCAGCATCGCAACAACATCAGACGAATTATCTCTGTGAGTATATGTCCGCAACTTGACACATTACACATACAAGCTGTTGGATAGCACACACATACTAACAATTCCTGCTGCTGTTGCTGCTTTAAGACGTGTAGTTCCTGCAACGCCATGAAGATGTCAGTAATACGTTATGGTGGGGATGAAGGCGTATGCTCCCCTACCCTTCAACTCAGGACTGGATTAACCTGATTTTCTAAATTTAGATCTGAATATATTTTAGGAATATATTTCTATAGCAATAAAAGCTGCTTGCAAATTCGCACTCTTTCTTGAATACGAAAATTTGATATATTTTAAGAAGAAGTACAAGTGAATCACATGCAAATAATATTTAGTTTGTATGTGTCATAATGCAATATTACGGGCTTATAAATAAATTTGTAGCCACCTATTTAAAATCAAATAAATTTTGTCTTTTAAAAACCTTCTACATATATTGAATATTTTACTTTCGTATATAAGATTTACGCACATGTACTTCGGTTTGAGGTTCTCTGAATACATGTTGACTGTTTTCGGTTGTGCGAACTGAAGTGCGATAACTAATTGTTAAGTCATGGCTCACAAAGTGATAGTGGAGGGAAACCACAAGGGTACAGTTAAAATGGCAACTATCTACAATAGATCATTATCAAGAAATTATGAAGTAACGAAAATTTGTGATCTATTTGATTTTGCATTTTCTTTGTAATCTCTATATTGAAAATGGAGATTTACATAAAATCTAAAATAATTATTGATATGTAAATGTAATTATATTTGACATATTAATATCATACAGCATTACATTATTAGTAAGCTGATCATACTTGTGTGTCCACGTTATTCTACACGACTGTGCGAAATATACAATTTTCAAGCTTTGTTTAATGAGAAGAAAGTGTAATTTTCAGTAGTGATCGTAGAAAAAATAATAAATCAAATTTATTTTAAGGTTGGACTCAGCTGAAATGCATCTTTTTCATATACGATATTAAACATGTATAGAGAGTAATTCAACATTTATTCAAAATAAGATGTATGTGCCAAGCAAAAAAAGCTGCATGATGACAGCACACAGCAGATATTTACTATTTATAAAATAAAATGCTTAATGCAATATTACTAAAAATAATATTACGATATATCAGCATAGATAATATTTTCTCTATTATTTACTCCCAGCTATCTTTGGGAATGTATTCTAAGTAGTACTGTAAATTTTACTATAAAAATAAGAGAATTTTTTTTTTTGTCAAACAAATTCGTTTTACCTAAGAATTACAGATTATTAAATTGTTCATTTAAATTAGATGTTTTCATTAACTACGACACGACAGTCCTGAGCGGACTGAGGACTTAAATGTTGTGATACTTAATTTCGCGAAAAATTTATCCTGGTTCAGTCAAAATCTCAATCTGTGCTACTACTGTAACTAAAGCGGCAATAGAGAGGTACATGTGCGGCAAGAACAACATTTAAGTGGTCAGTCTATAGTCCCCGGATTAAGATGTTTTATATTATTTAATGTAGCACATTTAATAGGTCGCAGAATTTTAAAACCAGTAAGTGAAGTATTTAAACGTAGAACTGCTTTTTTTAAATCAATATACAGGTTGAGATTTTTAAAGCAACCAATCAGGTTTGTTGGTTAACTAATAACTTTAAAGAGAAAATAAATACACAGGCTTACCTACACAGCAATTAGGGAGGACATCACTGTATGATTGGTAAAATAAAAATTATTGCTTTTTTTATTTAATAAGGAAAATAAAACTTCGGGTAGGCTGATAAACAAAACAAGTTAATGTTTTTTTTTTAATTGATACTCCTGTTAACAATGGCTTTGTATCGACAACAATTATTGACAAATTGATGTTAATATTTTTTAACTTTGTGACCTGAATTTTAATTTTAGGTATAGGAACATGATATATCGTTGAAGAGAAAATGCTTTGAACTACCAATTCGAAAAAAACAGTACCCCTTTCAATTTAAGAAAATCATTCCCCTGCCATACCCTCTACCAATTTTTTTTACTAACCATACAATTATGACCCCCCTCCCCCCTCCCTTGCTGTATAAGTATGTGTATTTATTTTTTTCATAGTTATTGGTTAGCCAGCAAAACTGGTTAGTTGCTTTAATAACTCACCTGTACGTTTGTTAGGGTTATTAACCTCAACTATAAAAAAAAAACTAAATAATAAAGCAGAGTGTAGCCTGCAGAAGACCTATCTAATAAAACTCCTAAATTTTATGAGCTTTCAAAAATTATTCAAGGTCAAGTTTCGTATTAATCATATTTAATGTATTGAAAAAGCTTACAGAACTCATAGTAATAAATTTTTATTTTCAGTTCTGCACTCTGTAATATACTAAGAAACAAAATACTACACAACTGAAACCGAGAAATTTTCATTTAGATTTAATATTGTTGCTACTGTACTAGTATTTTGTGTTATTAAAACTAATACAATTCTTGTATTTATCTTTTTCTGGATAGTGAAACAAAATTATTACCCCTGTTGAAACCCATATCACATAGGTGGAGAAACCCTGGCATACACTATTATTTTAATATATTTTTTGACAAGAATAGTTTTTTCGGATATACAACAAACTATTTCAAAGAGAAGTACCATTAAATTAGCTGTTTCATATTTGTCTATCAACTTAGAAGAAAAAAGAAAAAAAAATGAATCTGTTCTCCATTACGCCTTTCACCCATTTTGGGTGCAGCACTCTATTTTCACAAGAAGTGCGGTTACTAGCCATAAAGTCACGGTTTTCAAAGATGTTAGTGAATGAGGAACCACAAGGGTAAAGTTAAAATTCCATCTGCGAATGTCATGATCCACAGTGCGAAGCGTTACCATGGAGAATTTATGGTAAATTAGGACAAATCTAAAGTATCCCCCAAAACTTGGTAACTGGGTAATTCGGACACGCTGCAAAAGCAGCAATATTAACAAAGAAATGAAAGTATTTGAAAGGAGCAGTGTAAAAATTTCCTCCTGGCACGATCCTGCGCAACCCCTACGACATCGGGGGTTGCAATAATGTTCGGGCGAAGGGGTTAAATATAAATTAAGCGTGCACAGGAACTAAGAAATTAATTGCAGAGTTTCAAGCGAGTAAATTTCATCCGAAGCATGCAATATACGATGGCTGATGTTGTTGGAGCAAACGAGTGTAGATGTAAAGTGTTCCGTGGCGCACGACCGTTCTTATATCATTTTTCCGTGTAAACCGTTTTCAAGAGCGTATTAAAACCGTAATATACGGGGTGCAATCATGACTGGAATTTATGGGGACTTGTAATGAAATGTTCCATTCTGTTTAAGGCGATGTGGATGACTTTTAGACGTGAAAATTGCATTGAGTCTGCTGATTGTAATGTATTCATTTATTTTTAGAAAATAATTTCAGTTGGTTTTATTTATAATGAAACCAAAATCAACTTGGATATAATTGTACTTTTGTTTATAAGTTGTAGTGAGTAGCAAAACTTGTTCTTATTTTCTTAAGAAATTTATGTGTATTTAAATGTAAAATAAAAGAAAAAAATGCCCGCCTCTGTGGCTCAGTGGTCTAGACTACTAGCTACGGATCCAGAGGTCCCGGATTCGATTCCCGAACTGGGCTGGCACCAAACAGTGTCTGCTGCTGAGTACACCGCAGACACTTCCATCTTCATTCATATCACCATATAATAACCAAAGCAGTTGAAGCCGTACCATTAAAAAAATTAAATTAAATACGTTTCTAATTTCTATTTAAAAGTAAAAGTAAATAGTTCTAAATAGGCTACATTTCTTATATCCCTACAGAACCGTGTATGTCCGCCAATTCTTGCGGATTCGGATCATTTTACAAAAAATATACGCGAATGCGGTTCGAGTATGGATTATATTCTTAAATGATCATCGATGATAAATAAAAGATAATTGTTTTGTACTTTTTAAATTTTTTTTTGTAAATTTTGTATATTTTATTAAAGCAAATCGATTTAGAAATGGTTGTTCATTCCTGTCCTGAAGATCATATATATTTTTCAACGGTCTACTTTTTGTATAGTAATTTTGGAACGCGCAGTTGTAGTCTTATATCAAAGTAAAAAAAGAGCCTGAGACAGATGTCGTGGATCACTTTTCTTTGTCTAACTCTTCGCATCTAATTGCCGGACTCACTTCGCTCGTCCTACTTATATTACTCAGCAGACAAAATATCACATTTACTACTAATAACATAATATACTATTATTACACGCTTTGTTAATTAGTACAATTCCACGTTTTTCTATATTGAACAATATAAGTAGCTGACAACATTTTATGCAACCGGGCATTATAATAATAAAAATTCTGCAATCTGATTCTGTTAATCTCTAGCTTGTCAAGTATTTCAAAAATGTTCTATTGTTCCATTAATTTCAATGATTTATATTCACGGAAAATTTAAGTAGTACATAATTATGTAATAATAAACAATGCGTAAATATTAAATGCACATGGTACATAATTTTACGATGCTGAAACACAATATTACGCGAAACGATTGGCGATAAGACATGACGTTAGCAATATAAACATTACGGGGTCTACGATCTACGTCTCGTCTACATATCGCGGCGGTTGTAAAAAAATTGCAACTCTGAAACATAGCAGTTCCCTGGTCGACGTTGAGAAAATAAAATTGTTAGTTACGGGCGTAATTCATTTGTTTTTATCGCTTCTTGTTTACATAAACGAGCTACGCGGAGTCAGCCTGACACTTTGTAGACGAGGAGGTAGAAGAGACCGCCGGGGAGATGAAAAATGAAATTGGATTTTTTTGAAATTAGTTAAAGTTGGAATTTGGTTATAGAGACAAAATAGTATGCAAAGTTTTTTGCATGAGGTTTAATTTATGTTGCTACTGTCCCAGGAGTAAAATGTATGAACAACCCCTTTTATAAACATTCTACTGTTTGTAATGTACACATTTTACTTATTTAAATTTTAAACTATTACACAACATAAAATTATTTTTAATTGCAGTATATATATATATAATGAGCCTGTACAGTATTTTATTGAGAAAACCAAACCACTAGTTATAAGTTGAAGTGTATTTAATTTAATTTAACCTCTAAGACTGAAATAAGAAAATGTGTAAATATGTATTTCGATAACTATGTTATCATCGTCAGTAGATAAAGATCAAGAATATACAACCTGCAAAGTAAAGTCATTGGTTAAGAATGAATCCAACTTGAAAAATTAAAATAGGTACCTAATTTATACCAAAACAAAGCAATCATCCGTAACATACTAACCAAAAATAATAGAGAAAAAACTAAACGATTAACGCTAGACTCAATCTGACAACTAATTCACTAATATTTCAGTAATAAATCAAAACTGTTTTTAATCTTAGAAATTTACAATTTATTTTAGCTTTGATCCCTGGTACTTTGATTATAAATAAAATAACTGTCTATTAATAACGGCCACCACTTAAACCTGTTAAACTGCTGGCTAGTTGTACCATTGCTAATTCTGTTTTCATAAATGAAAAAATAAAGTCAATAGGGTCTGTGTACTAATTTATATATGGATATACGGCCGACTATTTCATGTGCAATAACGAGAAATATTGTGATTATAAATTACATAGATAATAGTACCATTTTATTATTTCTAATTGAATTGTTTCAGTATT
This sequence comes from Poecilus cupreus, assembly GCA_963942605.1. NCBI lineage: Eukaryota > Metazoa > Arthropoda > Insecta > Coleoptera > Carabidae > Poecilus > Poecilus cupreus. Next base: position 14,563,408 of record OZ012714.1, read on the forward strand.
ACAATATAATATAAAAAGATTAAAACTTAATAATTGTTAGAAAAAGTTAATATTATTATTATTATTGAAAAAAAAAAAAACTAGTTTCCCCACCACTAACATCTTTGGGGGCATGACTTGCCGGTTGTGAACCGCACTTCATCCACCAAAATATGTTATCGAAATCTGCAGAGTGCTACATCCATTATAGGTAAAAGGCGTGAATGGCGTTATGATATATTTATTTGTTTATTTGTCACTATCCTAATTTTAATATTTTATTTTTCATATACTGTAAATAACTCATCGATTTATATACATATATGTATATGGAGATTTTATTTTATCGTGTAGAACGTAAAAAATTTGGTAGCAGACTCCATTGGATAATGACAATTACAGAGGAATAATTATATATAATATCACTTAAAGCGCGGTAAGCAGATATTTTTATATACTCGTGCTTGTTATGCGTCAATTAGATATCAAAATTACGAAATATGTATCAGAACTTATGTATTTTTCAACATCAGAACCTCTAAATATTTATTTAGTATAAATGAGCTATTTTATCGCAACAACTTGACAGTTTTACACAATTACGAGTAATGTCGTTAATTTTACTTAATACTATTTAATAGGGTCCTCGATTATAGTAACAAATTAGTAATTTATATTGAAACTAAACCTAAAACTTTATGAGAGAAACGATCAAAGTTTTAAATAAAATTTATTAGTTTTTCAAATTTAATACCATCAAATTGCCGTCACACTTTTACAATCTCTCTCATTTTCGCATCTATATCTATGCCATTATTTATATATGCTTCCTACGTCTGTCTGTGTAACAACTGTTTCCGTTTTTATTGTTTTATTTTGATAGCTATATATTATTAATAAGTAAAGCAAAAAGGATAGATTAATTGAAAACAATTTATGATGTGATGAATTCTGTTACAATTAAAAAAAAAATAGTTGAGGACCCCTATTACTCCTCGCCGATATAATTGTTTACTTCTTTTTCCTCTTGTATTTCTTCTAAAACAAAGAGTGCCAAATGGCCCTAATTAAGAATTTTATGTGTATATATTTTAATAGTTAAATATTATTTTCCGATCCTGTATCAGTCATGAAGTATTATTTTGCCAATTACATTAATTTGTTTTTATTATACTGCTCTTGCCATGTCATTTCTTTTGTTTCCAATTCTTTGTTTGGTGTTCTTTAAAGCTTGCCTGATATACACAAGTGGAAAATTAGGGAAACACAAAAAAGTCCTTATATTTGTGATTTTGGTTGATTTTTTCGATATTTTATAATGATTTCCGATTCTGGCTGTCAAAGTGAATGAAATAATAAAACTGAGGGAAAAATTTAAATTTATTCAATTAAATTTGTGTAATATTATAAAATAATTAATTAATAATATTTCAAATTAGGGGTATTAGTAATGTGTGTTGTCTTCGCGAGACCTAATTACAGCTTCCATACATTTGTTTGCTTTCAATGACATCAATTGTCTATGGTTGCTTGAGGCAGATTGTCCCATTCTTCCACTAGTGCAGCCGGTAGCTTTACCGCGTTTTTACGCATGAATTTCTGGATCCAATCGTTGCCCATGTATGTCTCATATGTGTTCGATGGAATTCATGTCTGGAAAACAGGCTGGCCAATTCATGGTAGCAATGCCAACTTCAAATAAGAATGCAAGGATGCGATGATCGACTTATGCGAAAATTGGGAAAAATCAAGACAACGGACTAGCAGTCAAATATTTATTAAAAAACTGTGCCGACATTTCCACAACAACGGCTGTCATCTTCAGGGCTCTGTAAATGTGAAAAATGAACTTAGTAATATAAAAATACAAATATAGGACAAATTAGAGTAAAAAAAAAAAAACAATTATATAACATGGACACATACAAACATATATACAATTATAGTAAAATAATAAATGTATATAATTAAAATAAAAAAGATCTACGTTGTAAAAAATCTGGAGCTGACCTAAAGGAAGTGCTTAACTTGCAGTTTAGTACCTACTTGCAAAAAATGATTTTGAAAATTCTTCATGTAGATACATCTACTCTTTAATGTATGGAACTCATCCTCAATAACTGATAAGCGTAGTAACTACTTGTCCAGTTTTTTTCCTTTTTATTAAGTTATTATAAATAGAGCTGAGGTTCTCGATGTTTACCTGGCAGTTAATGTTGCTTTTATCAGCTTTTATGTGTAGCATTTCTAACTTTGTACACAAGACTAACGTTAGAAATCTTACACATAAAAGCTGATAAAAACCACCAGATTTTGTATAACGTAAATCTTTTTATTTTAATTATCTATATTTTTTTATTACGAAGATGGGAGGCGGTCTAACTTCTACGACCTCTGGCATGCTAGGCTAGTGATATAGCCACTACGCCACCGAGATCGGCGTACTATCAAATGCACTGTAAACATTCAGAAATCCTGCTATTTCATAAAAACACGTAGCAGTGTTTCGTTAGCAGTTTGCCACATTTTATAAGATCAGGTAATGCCAGACGAAGTGTTACTTTATGAATTATTCGACCAATAATTTTTACAGATGTTAAAAATCAACATTTATTAGAAAATCTGCTAATGTATAATATTCCAGTGCAATTAATAATTGATTTATTGAATTTATGAATTTGTTTTGATTTGTATATGGTGTAATATTTACGTCAATATGATGTAATATAATTTGAACTGCACCTTTTGATAATATAATATATTCTTTGAAATTCGTCCTCATTATAAAATTTCATAGGAATCTTCCTTTCTCAAAGAACACGTGGTGCACGTCTACTTTGGATATCATCTTCACTTGAAGAACATTTTGTTTCTGATAAAGTAACAGATAAAACAATTTTTGAAGCGCTATCAATCGATGATACTGATATTATACTCGACTATTTACCTATGTACGTAAATATCTACAAAATTATTAATAACGTTAATTTTTAACAATAATTATCAGTGATTACTACTTACTGTAATTTATTTGTGGGACAGAAATATGAATTAATCTTTAAATAATAGTAATTTTAGCACTTCACTAACAACATTTAATACAACCAAAACTAACTTATTTAATTAATAAGCTGATTTAGTTTATATTTAGTGTATTATAAAATACATTATATGAAAATAGTAGATTCAATAGGTCTTAGTTTATTTTAAACTTGTACAAAATAATATGTTTTAAGTGTATTAATACTATTTTACATATTTTAAATACTGGATACAGAGCAGAATTAAAAAAAAATATGTACGTAAACAAAGTTAATATGAACTAAAGACATATTTGATTCAAGATGCACGTTCAATAATCTATGTTATTAAATATAAGAATCTTATTAAGTTGAGACCTCATTCTAACATCTAGCTTGGACTGTAAATACGCTCATTACCACTTGTGGTAGGGGATAGGGGGAACATGCGAGCATTGTCCTCCAAAAAGTCTTACAAAACAGTCAGTCGGTAAACATTTAAACAGACAAACAAATCACTTGGTGCAGTTACAGTATATTCATATAATAATTCTCAATAAGTGTGTAATATTGTAATTATAGCAGAAATTAAAGAAATAAGCTTATACCCATTTTAAGTAGGTACTAAGTGTTTGAATAATGCATGAATGATTTTCGATTACAGAGTATAATATTTATATCCTTGGTTCATCTGTATTTGTAATGATCTGTTCATTTGTTTTGACCTAATTGAACAAATCTATAATTTTTTTTTCTGTATTCGTTACCAGTTATTAGGCTTGCAACGAATATTCGGCAACTATTCGGCTAAAAACCGAATATTAAATATTATTCGGCTGAATACCGAATAGTTTAGAATGTCATACAAAGTGGAAATTTTGGGTATTCCTATACTATGTATAATATAGTATTGTATTAGCGACTAGGCACAGAGCTAGGCAGGGATGCTGTTTCACATCGTACGAAGAATGGCGGCAAACCAGCCGAATACAATTCACCGAATTAGGCTATTCAGCCAAAGAGTCCGCATAATATTTGGTATTCGGCGTAGTTCCGAATATACTATTCATTGCAAGTCTACTAGTTGTCAATTGATGACATTCCAGAGAAATTGTTAGAAGCGGTTTGGCACTTATTCTTATTCCTTCTTCAAACTTAAAGTAAATGTCATAAATTAGAATATTACATTATAAATTAAATATATTGTTTATTTATGTATGTTGTCTATAATTTATATGGGGTAAATAGCTCCGTGGTGCTGCATTGGACTGTGGAATATAAGATCCTTAGTTCGACCCTCACAGCCGACAAATGTTCGAAATTAAATTCATTACATAAAATTAACTCTGTGGCTCCTTCACCACTACCATCCTTGGAGACCATGATTTGACGGCTGGTAACCGCACTTCAGGCACAAAATTATATCATAAAATACCGATCTGCTTTAAGCAGAGTGCCACATCCAGAAATGAGTAAATGGTTTTATGATATATTCATTTATTTTTATTTTATTTATAATATAATACATGTACATTTTATTTTTGCCTGACCCTAAATCATTTGATAAATTCTTTACTATTTTCTCTAGAATACAACTTGAATTGACAGAAACCGTTGTTCATTATTAAATTCTGGTACTTACTAGCTAGAGGTATAAGCAGCTTATAGTGGGATTCTGAGCATTATCTTAAAAATCTATAACTTTTAAGATCTAAGCTTAAGAGAAATCTATAAGTTGAAGTCTAATAGATTCTCATAAATCGGTATTCTGAACGCGTCTATAACTTCTGATTTCTATAACTACGACTTTAAGATATCTTAAAACCAAGACTGCCACTCTTTGGAAAATAAAACAAGTATCTACGTTTAATACTTAGAAAACACGGATAATATTTTATTTACAGCTATATTATTTAACGATATTTTTTATTAAAAACGAATTAATACTATTAAAATAAATAAAAATACAAGTTTTCTAAATTCTTAAATGCAAATAAACAGTATTTATTTTTCTGGGGTTAAGTACACTGATTCATTGTCAATTGACAGTTATCAAAAGTTGACAGAACGATATATGTCAAAATTGTTTGTGTGGTTTTCGTTGATTACAATTCAAAATGAGCTAAGATACAATTATTATTATTTGCCATTTTATATATTTATGTTGATTCAGATTATAATAAAAATATAAAATTATTTTAATTTATTATTATTTGTCATTTCGTATATTTCTGTCGATTCACATTAAAATAAAATGATAAAATTATTTTACAGCAAAAGAAAACGAACAAAAAATACGATGAAAGAGCAATATGTGGCATATTTACAATACATGGAAAGGAGATTACGCCTTCAGATCAAATACCATAAACCTCACACTAGGTGAAAATTATTTAGTGCTAAAATGGGAACAATTAACTGGCAAACTCAATGCTTATCTTGCAATTCAAATGGGTTCATTGCATCCCTTATATTTTTTCTTATAATTCGCATGTGATTACTAAAAATTTAGCATTTGTAACCTCAAATATTAACAAATGTCAATAAATTTTAATTATACATCGTAAATATTACTTACTGTTCACATTCATCTTCCTATAATAAATACGCAAATTGTAAAATTTGCATATTATTATGCATTTGCAAGCTATTTATTATTTCTATAACAAGTTATGACAAACTGAACAGTAACCGTAAGTTTATAAGATATCTTAAGATATTTAAGATAAACCTATAAGCTATAGATGCGCTCAGAATACCACTCTAATATTTAAGATCTATAAGTCCTTAAGATCACACTTATAGAAGTTCTAGAAACGCTCAGAATACCACTAATAATCAGATATTAAGAGTTCGTACTTTAAATTGTTAGACGAAGATAAAATCGAGCAAATCTATGTATGTATATAATTACAATTTGAAGCTAGTCCTAGAATGAAAGTAATCTCGAAATAAAATTAGCAAATACAGAAAGGTTGAAACGAACCTAAGCATAGTCTAACACAATTATGAATTCAATTGTTGTGTGTAAACGGTGACCGTTGGTCGTCATTCAATCTGTTATTTATCAGTAATGAACAGTAGCGTCGCAAGGCAGAGACAATCCGTGCTGCGCACCCCTCAAGCCGACCCTGAATACGTAATTAACCGAACTTCAGAATGGATCCGATTGTCGATGGGAAATGGCAAACTTAGGATAATTTCTCCAGAGAGCTGTACAGTTTAGAATTGCCTCCCGCCTTTCGTTGTGTGTACACTCGCTGCAGGGAGGGATTCGAACTGATTATTCAAATTTTTACCTAACGAAATTAAGACTGGGCTGGATTAGTTAACGCCAGCATATCCATATTTTATTGTTTGCATTTCTTTTTTTAAAGCTATATTCACAACACGAAATTATCGTTATCATTAGAGATTATGGTTAGTTAAATACTAAATAAACGAAGCCTATTCGCTTACAATGCAACAAATTGACGTTGTTGAATTATTGTTTCTATCGATAAAACAGTGATCATTATGAAATATTTTAATAATTCCTATTACATTTTTATGTATTCTATTTTTTTTTATTGCTGTAAATTTTTACCTGTTTACTTTACAGCAAAAGTGTAAATACAAAAATTGTTCAGAAATTAAAGATATATCAATGAAATTAAAATCAATATTTATTAGAAAAATAGTAACGTGGCCATGAAATATTAAACAAGAACGGAAAATATTTGACATTTCAGAAAACAGATTTAGAGTTATTTGTTACAGTGTTCCATTATTTTCTGTGGATATTTCTTAGAAGATTGTAATGATATAATGGCGAATTTTACAGTTTATCTTTCCATCTCTTTCTGTAAATAAATAATTTTTAACCTGCATTTGAAATATCAAATAATCTTTGATTTTATCTAATTTTCCATGTCAGTGTTACAATTTTTCTAATAAATATTGATTTTAATTTGAATTATATCTTGTGAAATAACCGAATGAACCATATTAGATGTATTTTTTAAATCTGAACAACTTTTGTAGTTATACTTTTGCTTTAAAGTGAATATGTAAAAAATTTACAGCAATATCAAAAAAATTGCATTGAAATCCCTATATTCTACATTTTAATTCTACACGAGATAATGTGTATAAACAATTTCTTTTTTTGTATGAGTTTTCATTTTAATAAACTAACTGCCAAATTAATATAAAGAAGAAAATATATTTATCGCTTTCAATCTTCTATTTGTTGGTCCCAGCCGCTAACTACTAACTAAAGTTTGTATCTTGCTAACTTATCAGCGAAATTTGGTCAATTTTGGTTAGCGCAAGAATTTGCAAGATCCAAACTTTTGGTTAGTAGATAGCGGCTACAACTACGGCTAATCAAATAGAAGAAGAAAAGCGATAGATATATATTTTTTAGCTTATTTGTTTAACAGTTCGTTTTGAAATTTGGTCGACTAAAAATGAAATCTATACGAAAAAAAATTGTTGCTACATTGTACATTAAAATTAATCAGAGATAGGAACTCGTCGAGAACAAGAATATGTCTTAATAATTTTATCCTAAATTTGTAAATTTTATAGTTTTTGAGATAAAATTCTTTAAAGAGTTGTTTCAAATTTGGTTACCTGCCAATGAACTTCTGACAAAACTAAAATTATCTTCGTGCGTTTTAATTTTAATTAAGTTAATTCAAACACTACGAAATATATTTGTTTTTCTTTAAAATTACAACCTAAAAATTTTATTTTTGAAATGAAAATTTATTTAAACGACAATGGACCAATTAGAATACCTCCCAAAATTACATAATGAGCAACATTACGAAATATAATTTCTCTCTTAATATCCTACAAATTTTCATATGTGATACAGTGTATTGTAATGCTATTCTTCGATTCCTAGGCCCTGGCTGATCCTCACCTTGTCCAAAACATTCTCTTCAATATTCCCTAAATGATAAGTCCGTGTTCTGCCATGATATCGAACTGTAGACTTAAAGATCCATGATCTCTTAGATACTAAACAGTAAACAACTTGATTGTACAAATAGGCAAACATTCGTAAAATGACGATTTGAAAAATGCTGTAAATAAGTTTGACGGGCTTGTGCAGCGCTCCCGGAGCATCAGCATAATGTTTGTGAATTCGCTATTCATAAAATCAGGAACTTTTACTGTTAACTATTGCAATAATCGATTTACTTGTTATTTTTAAAATATATTTGTTAAAGTTGACATACATATAATCGGGCCTATTCACTAAAAAGTTGTTACCATAACAACTTGCTAATTGGTACAAATATGAGTCGTTTTTTGATAGCTAATGAAATATTCCTCATTAAACATGAAGTTTTGATGCGATTTTGTTACTATTGGCAAGTTGATATGTAAATACTTCGTTAGAGAATTGGGCCGAATATTTGTTAAAATCAATTATTTCATTGCTATTGCTACTGGATAAACTTATAAAAATACCTAACGCCTCGGTAATTCATGAGGTAGTAAAATGTTGAAATGGAATTTAGAAGAAAAAGTTATTGAGAAATATTGCTCTCAACGTGTTTTGTCAATGGTTAAATTTAATGTATAGCCTGTAAAAGTAGAAGCACAGTGTAATCTGATGTATTCTGGACAATAATTTTCCATGTTTTATCTTAATAAGTAACTACTAACCATAACCATCGTGTTTTGAATATAGTTTTACTCTAATCAATATTAGCTCAATGTTAACTTTGAGTTAATTTTAGTGTTTCACAAGAATCAAGATATACTCTTGATCTTGTCTTGAAATCAAGATGAGAAGTATTTTCCATTTCCCAAGACAAGACAAGAAAGTATCATAAAAAATCAGGATTTCTTGATAAGAAATCTTGATATCTTGATAATAAATTTTTGCATTCCGCATTTATGATTAAAATATAAAAATATCATAGAATCTATGACTACGAATTTCAAAACAAATATTTTACGGAGTTAATCCCATTAACTACCTAGTATATATTTTATTTAATTAAATTTTATTTTGTATTCTTGCATATTGTTTTGTATGTTTTTCAATGTTAATTTTGAAAAAATCTGTTACTTTTTTATTAGATTGTAGGGCGAAATATTATTATGGGATAAAACCGATTCCGATTCTCGGCTAGTGGAAGAAGATGGATCAAGTTAAGTTTAGCTAGATTCTGTTAGACCGGTTTCATCACTATCCGAGTAAATCTGATTTATATTTCTTTTAACACTCATCGATTTAAATAAAAAGCACAATATCGAAGTGCAAGGCGACGCGGCCAATATTTAAGAAGTATTTAATACGTTTTTGAGCGTTCGGTTTAGATAAAGCGATAGAAAAAGAAGATTCCCCTAAAATATCAAGAATCAAGAAATATCAATAATTCTTGAAACAAGACAAGGAATACGTTTCCAAGAAATGAGCAAGACAAGAAACTTTTAATATCTTGTCTTGAAAATCAAACCCAAGACCAGAAATTTTTTGTCTTGATGAAACACTAGTTAATTTCGTTGTTAAGAATGCTAAGTGAGGAAAGTGTATGTCTTCTAATGCTAACCATGACCAGTAACGGTAACTACTAATTTCAAGTTGCACACAACTTTATGGAGTTCAGTTTTAAGTTATAGAAATAACTGAGATCCCGGACTTTATCACAGAGTTTTTTATTCCTTTTAGGTCTAATCTTACGTGTACTTATTATAGTTCTGAAGGTTTCAGTATTGAATAGGTACACTGCCGGAGATAAAAATGTAAGTTGAGTTTTGGTGCGTCTGGGTTCCGCTACCCTTTGCCGAAATTCGGTTACGTTGTTCCACGGCAATAAAATATAAAACATGAATGTGCCTCTGGGGCAGTCCGGGCCTGGCTTGCGTAAAGAGACCGGCCGCAGCACTGCGTTACTGTTCAGTTTATGACGAGTCGGAGTCGGGCCTAAATAAAACATCGTTAAAATTGGAATTATGCGCTGACGCCGCGCATTTGATAGCCCGAGAATGGCGTATCAAAACGTTATAAAATTAGGTTCGTCTTTTCGCCGAGCGCGGCCACAACGGCGCCACCGTTGGCCTCCTCTTATAATACTCCGGGTTCAGGGAGAAACACAATGCGGATACCAATGTATTATATTCCGGTTTTATGGGCAGGTCATGGTTGCTTTTATTTCCATGTTGTAAGTTCTTTTTATTGATATTTCCACGCGCCTGGTGTTGTTAATAATGATGATACTACTCGTATTATTTCTTATCATTTTATCTTCATATTTGATTTGTTTTACAGTTGAACATAGGAGTAGTTTTCCAACTAAAATATTTAGAATACAACAATGAAACGCTTATAAGGAAATGTTTTAATTGTATCTTTTTTGTGATTTAACTGCCTCGATTCTCGTCAATTTTGCTTTGATCAACGCTTTTTATAGTCTATTAGGATCACGGAATTCGAGTGTTATACCAAAAAAAATTTCTGAAATCTTTCAGCTGTCAAAATCATTCAAAATTTCTCTAAGAAATTACAAAAACATAACGTTTTTGATAGCTACAAGCTATCATAATTTTTTTTGGTATAACACTCGAATTCTGTGAACCTATAAAATTCGTTGTTCAAAGCAAAACTATCGAGACTCGAGGCAGTTATAACGCACCATATCTGAAAGTGTCCAAAACCTATGTGAAAAGTTATTTATTATATTTATTAACGCAGACAGCGTTCAACCAAGACTGTTGCTTCACCCAACCAAATAAATATAAATATAAAGACAACATTAATGATAACGGAGCTGACGAAGCATAAAATATAAATAACAAAATAAATTTATAAAATTTTCATATAGCTGATCGCTTTATTATGGACACAGACAAACCATGGTTTGTCTGTGTTATGGAGTTGGATGGCAATGTTTTTACAGCCTAAAATATAACCTAGAAAATACTGAATTACTTGCAAAAGCTTTTCCATTTCGAGAAAATTTATTACAAACAAATAAACGAAAATATAGGGAAAACTTCAAACCTACCTGATTATTTGAGATATCTATCATATTGTGTAGTGAATATAAAAAAATATATCGATATTTCACTCTTTTGTTTTAGTAAAACTAAATGGATCTACAATTAGGTGGTATGAACACCAACATATACAATCCTTTCCCGTCTATCCTTATTCGCAATTATAACTCTAATTCCAAATACATCGCTGGCTGCAAACCCATCAGAGTTTGCTTGATTTTAATAACGTTCGTTACGCATTCTACACATGCTAATTCCGATCTAGCGGGCGCTGGCGTCGGTGGCGTCGCTGGCGGATTTAAAGCTGGACGCGTGGTCCCTGCTGACCAATTATCCGCGGTTCAGGTGCACTCCACTGCCCGCGATTTTTATGGCCGGTCACTGGCGTGCTGTTGTCCGATTTTATGGGTATTTGTAACAATTAACCTAAGGGGAGGGCAAAGGTTTTAGAAAGGCTGAAAGGGATATTCACAGTTTTGAATTTATTGATTTTGAACAGGGGCACCCTAGGAATTTATGTTGGTTCGGTTGTTTTTTTAACGGAGGAATTATGTTTTATTGCGGGTGATTTTTCTCTGGTTAAATGGCCGAATGTTGTTTAGTTTGGGATTATTTTTTGATAGATTTGTATTGATTTAGTTGATAAATATCGCGTGAATTGTAGCAGGTCACATTTGACATAAACACGTTTTTAAACAAGAATAATGCAACCCGTTATTCGAAGGAAATGTAAACTGATAGAATTTACGTGTGAAAAATGACACTAAACGGAGAGTTAACAAATAATTGTCAGTTCGCAGGTACATATGTAAACGAGCCTCAGGTCACCAATTCAGTTATCAATATTATCATTTTGTAACTAACACAAATATCTAAAAAAAAGTATGATATACCAACAAATAACCTCCCGACTGAACAACTTTTAAACTGTACAAAATAGAAAAAAAGTTTCAAATAAAAATTGTAGCTCATAATACATAATTACTATTCACTCAATTATTTACTGAAATATGTTCAAAATGCTTCATAGGCCTTCAAGTATACAATCACTTCTTGTTCTTATTGATGGATTGCTACTAAAATCAAATGAGCGCATAATCTGAACCTCGAAGTTCTAAATAAGAAACTTGAAAATAATATTGTCATTAGAATCATCGCATTTTTAACAATAATTGTATGTTTCGTTGACAATCATTTCATAAATAGGTACTATCAGAATTACAGAATTGAATAATACGAAAGGAGATATCGGATTTTTTTACTCCACTCTTATCCTGCGATCTCAAATTCCCTATCCCGCCCTTCAACTGTTTTAGTTTTAGTGCAACAATCATTGTTCATCCGCATACATTGTTCACGTGTTCAGTGTTTCCCAAACTTTCAACCTATGTTTTTTTAGCACTCATACCCCTGAGTAGAAAATTTCTGGAGTGTACCTACAATTAAAAACAGTGCTGACTGTACTAATATATTTTTTAATAATACAGTCTCTCCCCGGATGAGGTTTAAATGATAGGAAAATTTTTCATTCCTGATTTTTGGGAAAATGTTATTGGTTATAATAGTTTATGCCTGTATTTAAACATCTATAAACAATCTTGAACTCATTTTATGACTAACGATTCAAATTAAAATATTTGTTATTAAATAGTAAAAATAAAAATTACAAGTTTGCTAAAAACAGACATGTTAGTTTTAATTTGTGTTGTATTAATTAGCTGTCTAAAATGACTGAACTCTCACAGATTCACAGGTAATTCATAGATTTAGATAGATCTCTATGAATACAATAATCAGTCAAATCAAAATTAACTTGATAAAGTTTGTTTTTTAAACAATTTACAATTTTTTGCTTTTATAATTAATCAATATTTCATTTTTTATATCCCATCCGGGATACGCGCTATAGGTATATACATACACATTTATGTAAAATTGTATAAATATAAATTATATGTTATTTTTATGTAATTTAAATACAATGAACTATTAGTTTTCTTTTCATATTTGCTTTGGCACAAACAAAAAATGGAAACATTCTAAATTCTTTGCGTAGGTATCTCTTGCAAACCAAAACCCTTTGCGTACCCCTGGGGGTTCGCGTATCTCCCTTTGGGAAACACTGACGTAGCTGAACCAGGTTTGTTATGAAAAAACCCACTTAAAAAAACCCAGTTATTATAAAAATTTAGGCATGTTAAAGATTTATATTATTTCATGAAGATGTATTTATTGTTTATCTTAAATTGTAAGGATTACACTTATTACATATAAAAATGAAAAATTAAAATTTTCTTCTGTATAAAAATTAATATAAAAAATACTGGAGTAGAATCTGAAAAAAAATTATTGCTGTAAGAATAGAAAATAATGAGTTTTTAAAATACAAATTTATACCTCTCTTTTTATTGTACTTGACCATCATTATTTTCATCTTGTAATTATTTTTAACTTGTGTTACATGATGACGAAATGATTTGTTTTTAAATAACCCAAAAATAGGTTTGGTTTTTTCGAGATATGCCCAGCACACTGGGTCTTTAGACAACCCTGATGTGAACCAATAATAGATTTTCCTAACGTCCTATATGTATGTACATTACTAGTATAAGTCTACATTAAAATATGTATATACTATACACATTAATATAAACCAAAATTTTCATTAAATTTTATATATTTACTATCATAAAACCGACTTTGCAAATCATATGCCATTGGATAAATGTAGAAATGAAAATATTTCACCTCAGAAACACACAAGTGATCAAAATCAGCATATAAATAGCAAACTATTAGTTGCTAATTCAAACAGGTGAGAGCAGATAAAAATTTTATAAGACGGGAGAGACATTTAAATGACCGTCCTACATATAGGACTAGGCATATTTAATATAATTTGGAGTGAGCGGAGTTTGAACTCGCAACATTTATAAAATAATTTTTTGTAGGTATATAAAACTTAGAATATTTATTATTATTGGTATATATTCGTTGGTTGCACAAAATTCGAAGCTAGGATTTGCAGTGGTTGTAAGTTATCAGTCTCGATCTGCTTATAAGAAGGGACTCGCTCCGCTTGCTATTCTGTTTATACAGCAGTAACTCGTCTCGTGCTTTTTCTTTTTCATTTCCGGACAGTTGGTACTATCTGTCGGCAGCATCTAGATGGGACGATGTTAAGCCAATATCGGCGGCACAATAGGAACAGCGCCAGCCGAAAATAAAACTGTTTCATTGTGCCTAAGAAAGCAATCGCACAAAATCCCAGCCTTTTACTCATACAAAGGAATTATGTGCGTATGGATTCGATTGGGGCCCTTTGTTTTCGCGTTCGATTGTAATTAAAGCTTAGAACCGAGAGATAAACCTAATTGTATTACTATTATTGGTTATTTTGTTTCCGTAAGTGGTTTATCATAAATATAATTGCTTTTCAAACAATACTTCCACGGTTCAAGATTTGATAGGTACTGTTTGCAGGATTGTAATTCTAATGCGAATTGTATTAAATTTATTTAAATATTTTTCAATTATTGTATAGTATAAATGATTAAAAAGAAATTAATGATTTTCGCCAGATAATTGACCCACTCTTCAGATCTGTAAACGTCGTCTAAGTTAACCCCATCATACAATAATAAACAACACTATTAAAAAATAAATTTCTTCGCATTATAAAGTATTCTTTTAGCCTTGTAAATGTCGAATAAGGATAAAATATTAACGTTTTAATATATTGTAGAAAAATGACTTAAATAAAAAATATTGAAATATGCCTGAATTCTACATGAAATATTATATGTCAGCTCGGTAGATCTTATAGTCCCTGGGCTTGTTAACAACTTTATTCCATTTATTACTAATTTGTGCTTTGTCTTTCTATCGTTTAATTTCTAAATCTTCCAGGTCTTTCTCTACTAGATTCAGCAATCTCTTGTTTAGTCTATTTACTTTCTTTTTGCCAAATTGATCCTGTGTATTATTCTATCCTTCTTTTAATCTTTTCTTTTTCCTATCTGAAATAATAATGTATTTATAAATCCAGCAAATTACATTGATTACAAGGTGGATGGCAACATATTAAAACATGAAGCATTAACATTATAATAAATGATAAATACAAATTTGTAGTAGAAAGTGTATTTTTTTTTCATATTCAATAAACAAATGCTCTTAATCTAAGTACGGGTATAATGAAATTAAATATTACACTGATAAAGGATAAATTGAAACATGATACATATTAAAAATTAACATTAAAATAGGTAGTATAAAATATAAACGATATTGTAATAAATGTTAATAATTCACATATTCAAAATAAATGCTCTCAATCTAAGTGCAGATATAACGTAATTAAACGTATTTTGCAAATAGTGGGAGCATCAGAAGTATTAACTACGAGTGTTGTTAGTTGGTTGCTTGTATCTTGGTCTATTTACTGCGGGAACTGAACTCTGAAGGCTTCGAAAATAGGGCATTTAAAAAAGAAATGGTTCAATTTGTCGTATTCAAATAGATTGCATATTCTGCATATACCCATACCTACCCAATAGTAGATTTGAAAATCTCAGAAAGGTTTATTATTTATACTGTTCAAAATAATTGGATTACTTTGATATCTGCAATATACAACAATAATAAATCAGAGGTGTATTGAAATTTTTAAAAATAATTTTGTAGTAATAATTTCAATTTTGTTATAAACAGATCCTTTTTATTTATGTACATTACTATACAATTAATTACTAAAATTTACCTTTATCACAATAATAGTAACGCTTTGGCTTTATCACGAAGAATCATTAATACATTAAACTATAAAACAATAAAGCATAAAACAATCTAAACGTACTTTCAAGATCCAGACTACAAATTGTTCGAGTATGGTTTCGGGCACGTATATTGGGCGTTCTCATCCGATTATTTCGTTGTTAAATTTAAAACTTTCTGAGTGGGTGGAAAATGAAATTTTCATACTTCCTTTCTTCTCCAAATTTTTAAAAATCTAAGGTCTTAAGATATATTATTATAAAGTAATCTCTGTTAACAGCAACAAAGAAAAAATACAAACTAGTAAATTATACAATTTAGAAGATTTTGTAACATAAGTTTTGTAAGAATGGAAATTAGTGAAGACATTTTGCGATTCCGTTCGTTTCTGAATGGTTACTAAAAACTGTCATGGGAATTATAAATTTCCTCGACCAATTCTATGATTTAGTGTAACTTTCACAATGATTGTAAGGTACAATGGTCTGCGAGAAGATGGAAGAAGTTTGGAAACAAAAGTCAGTTATAACAATGTCACTTCACGTGATTTGTATCTATGAACTTGGAGGTTACCAGTGGCGGAGATGATGCAGAGACGCTGGGGAGCAAGAGATGAGTACGTCTCAGTCGGATTTGATGAATGATAGGGCACATGTTTGTCGAGAATGTGAAGAGGCTTTCGGAAAGACACTAATTTATGTTTTGTCTAAAAGAACTAGGTACAGTTTGCCATAAAGAAGCAATGTATTGTTTCGAAAGTAGAGCAAAATGCAGAAAGTAAGTGAAAACAATTTTCATGATGTTCATAGCTATATAACATTGAACAATAAACATTGAACAATAAAATAATAAATTATATTCAATAGTATTTCTTATTATTTATTATTTTGCTTTTAATAATATACTAATTATGTCCTGTTTCTCTTATAGTGGAGCATAGGAGCGAAATTCTACCGGTTACATTGACCTAAACGTAATTCTTGCATTAGCGAAGTTGCTGATGGTTATTCCGATTCATTTGTGGTCGTTTATCGGAGCAGCGTATTTTTATTTATTTATTTAAAGAAGAAAAAATCAAAGGTACAGGAAAGTGTAAGTACCAATAGTAGCTTCCCACGATTTGATAAAATAAAAAATAGATGCAAAATGTACTTTATCAGAAAATACATACATTGAAAATAAAAATATTACGCCAATTCACTTTAGCGCATGTTTAAGGTTATGCAAAGAAAAGTAGAACAAACCAAGATTATCAAACCTAGTATCATAGGTATACATAATTCTATTAGATGGAGAATTTTTAAAATATTTTTATACTAACAAAGGGAAATGATTAAAGATTATTTAATCTTGTTATTTTAATCGAACCCCGACTGTCAGATTACGAATTGAAAACCCAAGTGCTCTTAGCCTCTTGACCACTAGTAGCTGTATTATTTTGTAAATAATGTATGTTCATTTTGTATGTGATATACAAACAAAAAGCAATTAAATTTTATTACAAACGCCTCTGATATATCTGTAAATTGATAGGACTGTATGAATTCTAATAAAGGTTGACAAACCGATATCTATCTCTGGAGGAATCCATTAACACCGTCCACTCTAGTTATTCAACGAATCGTGTTTATCTCTATACGAAAGAGAAATTTTGTGAAATGCAACACTGAATTTATTTATTTCTAGTAGTACTAATTTGATAATTGTGTAATGTATCTAATCATATTTTAAACCCATAAAAATATATATATTATCAAGCCATTTACTCATTTTGGGTGTAGAATTTCAATTTAGCAGATTTTGGTAAGTGATATAATTAACGCATAAAATGCGCTTACCAGTCGTCAAATCACGTTCCTCAAAATATATATATATATACATCATTTAATAATAAAAGATCTTATATTATTATGATCTACTTTAATAAGTGTCAAATATGTAAGTTTGTCATTGTAAAAAAAAAAATGAAGAATACATTATGAGAAATGAATATATTTGATACAAATATGTATAACTACTAAGCTTATAGCCAATATTGAATATCCGGCAGAGAAATCCAATGTAAGAAATCTAAATCCATTCCAAACATAGGAAAAGAAATGCTACAATCTGATAAAGCATAATCCGACTTTTACCTAAACTAAATTTCAAACCCCAAAATCTAAATAATCGCATGTCCCCTTCGTAAAAACTTTAAATCGGGGAAAACCCCAGAGCAAAACAAATTACAGAATATGATTTATCTAGGCACGGCGCACACATGAAGCGTGGAGCAAAGAACAAGGACGAAATCATCGGTCCCTTTCCCCGGGGCTATGAGAATACATCAACGGACAATGCTACGTTTTGTTCCAATCAGAAATGCATCGTACGACAAAACTCCAACGCAAAGCTCTAGCTCAACCAGGGGCGTACCTGAAATGTTTAGTAAACAACGAATTTAAAGCTGTGTTCGGAGCGACTCAATTATCAATTGCAATTTGAAATCGATTGGAGCGTTTTAAAGCTATTTCAATATTAAATTATACAGTTATAAATAAAGTGAGTAAACAAATAAAGTAGTATTTGTTGCAAAATTACCGAGAAATCAGTATACATAGTGTATGAGTCATTACCATAGTTAGGTAAAAGTGATTAACAGAAACGTATTAAAGCATTTTTTTTTCATAGGGATATTTACATGGATTATCTATTATAATGAATGTATTTTTAATTATTGAAAATTATACCTATTTTTCAATAAGATCAAATAACTTTCATAACTTATTTTATAATACATTTAATGATTTTATCCAACACCTCTCAATAAATGCTCTATAACTATGGCGATTTTAAACAAGCAAAGTAACAGATTATCCACTAGTGGGTATAATTTTGAGGAAAGCCACTAGTGAGTATTTTTTTATTTATAACAATAATAATAACACACAACACCTTGGTAACTACTTCGATTGACATTTTAATTTAAAAATTTAAAGCATATGTCACTGTCAAATAATTTCTTTAATAAATTTTTCATTTATTAAGAAGTGTTGGATAAAACGTTATACTTCACACGTGGGCAAAGTGGAATTACCCACTCGATAAAATTATCTCACTCAGCCTTCGGCTTCGTGAGCTAAAATTTCTCTCGTGGGTAATACCTTACTTTGCCCACTTGTAAGTAAATAACTATTACTGAACTTATACTAAATATATTTTTTCACGTCCGAGAAAGAAATTCAATTTCTATGATACCAATGTATAACAGCAAATTTCATATCAACAGGAGATTTATGCACTTTCTTTTCCGTCGAGAGGGAATGTGCTCAAATAATTATATTTATTGTGAAAAATATACAAAATAAAACAAATCAAAGTTAACTATCATGATTTATATTACAATTGAAATAATTATTAAATATTATACAAAGCAAACATTATAAATATTGTGATCGTGACAAAAATAGTATATTCGCCGCAGGAGAGAAGTGTATTTTTTTCCTTGTTGTATTGTAGCCCTCGACTACGGCTCGTGCTTCAGTTTAACAACGCAGAAAAAAATCGTACACTTGTCTGATTCTCTTCCTTAATGTAAAATATACTATTTTTTATCGCTTGTGTTTACTTATTAAAAAATCTGGTGTGGGCACCATACTACTTTCTTATACAAATAAACTGAACTGAACATGACTTGTTCCTTGGGTATGACTTTACTTTGACGATTATTTGATTAGATTTTAAACCTGTTTAACATTTTGTTTTCATTGTAACTATGAATTTATTTTAAAATAGAAATCAATAAATATCTACTATCTAGTCTTCAAAACATTTTAACTAATAATACAAATTTTACTTTTATAATATTTCACAAGACACATATTTTTAACACTTCACAATTATTTGACACGTTTGACACATAGATATTAAAAATTCTTTAGTTTTTGTTTCCATTGTAAGTAATGAGATGGTACACCCACTCAGTTGAATTTATTTTATTTTTGCTATCGGGATATTCATTTTGTTTTATTTAATTGTTGTTTTGATGATGTGATATTTCTTACAAAAATCCCAGTTTGCTTAACAATAAATCACCAGGCTTTGTGTGTGCGGAGTTTCTGTCGAAGCTGGTCACCGGGCTAGAAGGAGAGAGCGAGAAGGGCCCTTCACCGTAGAACGGCGGGCGTGAGACAAAGATAGAGATAGGAACTGCAGACCCATGACCGCCCAGCAAGCGGCGAAGCTAGCGACGGTACACAAACCACATAGCCACGCGTAGGGATGCTGGCGCCAAAAACTCCTATGAATACGCACAATAATTAGCGAGGGTGTGAAATGATATTAACCAGATCATAGAAACCAAGCCACGCTATTTTTTTGGTGATGAAGGGTGAGAGGGATGTCCCACCAAAGTATGATCAGGAGGGTTGAGAGGGACGTAGTTTTTAGTATATAAGCTCCGCGATTCTACGCATTCGAGGAGTCCTGCTTGGTCTCCGGCTTCACTTTGACTTCTGCCAAAGTAAGTCTACCTGGCAATACCTGGGCCTCTGGTATGGTTTACATACTGAGTAACCTAAGTATTACCTGCTAAATACCCTAACCAATCACCAATAAGTATTCCAACCACTCCCTATTCAACCCTAAACCTTGGACTGCGAAGCAAGGGCCGTCGGCACGGTTGACGTGTTACGTAACCCTTCCACTGCCAGCAGGGTATTTCGACCACCCCCAAATAAACCAAAACCCATTATGACGCTATGGCTCAGCCAGGCTGTCTTTCCTAACCCCCGGTGACGCTATGGCACAGCCAGGCTGTCTTTCCTAACCCACGGTGACGCTATGGCTCAGCCAGGCTGTCTTTCCTAACCCACGGTGACGCTATGGCTCAGCCAGGCTGTCTTTCCTAACCCACGGTGACGCTATGGCTCAGCCAGGCTGTCTTTCCTAACCCACGGTGACGCTATGGCTCAGCCAGGCTGTCTTTCCTAACCCACGGTGACGCTATGGCTCAGCCAGGCTGTCGTCCCTACACCACGGTGACGCTATGGCTCGGCCAGGCTGTCTTTCCTAACCCACGGTGACGCTATGGCTCAGCCAGGCTGTCTTTCCTAACCCACGGTGACGCTATGGCTCGGCCAGGCTGTCTTTCCTAACCCACGGTGACGCTATGGCTCGGCCAGGCTGTCTTTCCAACCTTACTATGGCGCTATGGCTCAGCCAGGCTGCCCACCAAATAATATCATGACTCTTTACGTACTTAGACGACAGAACTAAAATATCGTTTTCTTTTATGTAGGTTTTGACGGGGTTCTAGTGTACTAGCTACGTCCATCGCAAATTACGAAAATTGTGTACTTTTACAGTTACTGAAAATTTAAGGTAAACATTCGGTATTTTAAAGTTGAGCTGTCCTCTCAGCTGTCACAATGATAAACGACAGTAATTATTACCAAACCCACGAAACTAAATAATTATCCGCTATAAAACGAATACTGCTCAATCCTAATTATCATTGAAGATTATAAATTGGGGCACGAACTAATTATTGTGACGTTTGGGTGCACGGTCATAAGTTTTTCCGTACAATGTTAACCAGATATTCAATATTGTTGCTAAATTTCGATACGTTTTTACATTTGGAGTCCCTCTGCTTGAGGTTTTTCGTCATGGTTTTCCTCTTGCGAAAGGTGAATACCAGAGGGTTATTTTCCATGACAGAACGGTGTGTTCGACTCACTCGGTTCGTTCTAAATTATTTCGATGTTATTATGATATTTTTCTTTTCTTTTCAATAAATGCATAAGATGTGAGTTTCACTTACATTTTTGGAAGGAATCAAATGCTTTTAATTTCACATACCTTTCCCGATTCCCCCACCATTGTTGGTTTACTTCTTAACGGGGTTACATTCTGGGTCACATATATTATTTTTCAGAACACAACGTAGGGTAAGTAAATTTTATTTTTTCTTGGCGATTGCCGCGTTACAAAATTGGTGCCGTGACCAGGATAAGAAGTGTTAAAAAACCAACAATTGGGGGAGTGGAAAGGGAATGTTTAATGCGTATGCTTGTACACTTGCTAAAATTTTTCACTTGAAAATTTAAGGATGACGAAAACACGCAACGTGGAAACGGGACGTGACGAAAACAGTGAAGTGACAGTGTTAGTGAATCTACTGCGGGAGTGGAAGGACGTCCAGGCCCAACAGCAGCAGGAACATCAGGCTGCGATACAAAAGATTTTCACCGATATGCAACAGTCAATGGCTGCACTAACCAACTCATTACAAGCCCCAGCCGTAAGCGGAGTGGTGCTTGGCCCGGTACCAGAAGCACAACCAACGGAAGAAGTGGTTGAGAGTGCTCACCAAACTTCCACTGGTGGGGAAAGTTCAAGGCAAGCGGGGGAGTTGCCTAACCAATCATCACAACCGGTTACGGGCATGGCTAACCCAACGTTTCCGTGGATCTTCAATAACAGTAGTGATTATTTTCCGATGTTGACGGAAAAACCGAAATTCTCTGGGAAGGAAAATGCGGTTCGCTTCCTCGAAAAACTGGAGCTCTATTTTAATCGATTAAACGTACCAGAAGGATTCCGCCTCGAGATTACTCGTGGATCACTGCAAGGAGACGCTTTTACCTGGTCCGAAGTCTATCATGGTTCTTGGCATAATTATCAATAATTCCGAACTGATTTTCTGCATAACTATTGGTCGGAGAGTATGCAGAATAAAGTTCGCCACCAAATTAACTCCGAGAAATGGGACGGAAAGAAAACCAGCATGACCAATCACCTGGCTTACTACGTCGGCCTATACCGAACCTTCACTAACCCAATGCTGGAAAGCATATTCGTATCTGACATGGTGAGACACTTTCCGTTACCACTACAGGCATTGTGGAACACAACTGAAAAGAATTCAATCAAGGAATTAGCGGATTTCTTACGCCGACAAGAAGGGACTACCAAACTCATTCATGAAAGGAACCTACAGACTCGACAAGTAGCACCAGTGGTCACTAACTACTGGGGGCCCAGTTCGGTACCGAATCGTACCCATCTAACACGACATCAACCGTACGCCATCAATGACCGCCCTAGGACAGCCTGCTACCGATCCGCGCCGCCACCATCTACTATAACTTCTGGAGACAACCAATCTGGGAACAGAGGACTACGGGCTGCTGTAGAGAAATCTACATCGAATACGGGAAACGAAGCTGGGAGGAACTGAACGCCAGCTTCTTCCTCTTCCCTTTTCAAAGTGTGGGAGCTACTTTATCCAACGTCAGTATTAACCTTCTTATACATATGGGATGGAGGCCAGGCCTAAGCCTAGGAAAATTCAACCAAGGAAACACCGAGCCAATAAACATCCCCGGTAAAACCCAATTTAACATGGTGGGTTGTGAAACCAAGCCCACTGGACACCGACAAATAAAATTTTTACGGTCCATGTATCCCGATGTTTTTAGAAGAAGAACCGGACATGGCGTCTACAAAATCATGTTTACCTGAAATTGAAGTCATAACCGAAATAGGCCCGATTTTGGCACTCATCGATACTGGGAGCGAAGTTACATGTGTGTCAGAAATTTGTGGACAAACCTACAATCACATGGCATTAATCCACCCGCACTACCAGTTACGTCTATTCAAATCCGAGGAGCCATGGGACAAAGGAGTCTGAAAATCACCGTCAAATTCTGCCTTCTTTATGAAGGGCCTTACACGATCACCGAGATTCCGTACCCGAATGTCTATAAACTGATGGATGAAAAGACAGGTCTACTCCAAACGGCTAACTGAAAAAAATATTTCACATGTAGTTTGAGGGTCACTGGAAGTCTCAAGTGGTAGTTGTTCCCATTTAAAGCTGGACGCCAAGCTCATCTTGCACAGTTTACAATAATATTAGAGCGAAATGTCTCCACCACGCACCCCCGGCCATGATCTTGCGTTGTCGCCGACCAAGAAGAAGAGGCCCATGATCCGAATAATTTCTGATCAAATCATTCGTGCGGCCAAGAAACAACCAGTAGCAAAACCGAAACCACCAGCCAAAAGCCCACGAAAGGAAGTGAATGTGTCGGAGAAGTTATCAATCGCTCCACCACCGCCTACAAAAAAACCCAGCCCCAGTAGAGCACCGCCAAGTACCACCCGCAGAGCCACCAAAAATGACGGAGCCTCATCAGAAGCCGCGCAATCAACGTCGCAAACGGAAAGGAACCCAAAGTCGCAACAAATATCAAAACAAACGTAATGTGTGGCGGCAGAAGTTAAAGTGGCAAGGACTATTTTAATCAAATGTTTATATATTCATATTACTTTTGTCATTTTATTTTTTTAATTACAAATATGTATCGCTAATATAGAAATAAACCTGTCAGTTGAAATCAACGTATTGTAGTGAAATTATTATTGTTTTACACCCAATGCTTCCTATTTCTTTCTTTCAGTACCAACATCACCTGAATAGCGAGAAATGTAAGTATAATAACGTCCCACTCTGCTTACCTATAGGTGTTACGTACCTAACAGCAATACCTGTATTGCTGATGGGACCAAACACCTGGGGGAGGTTGAGATGGTACACCCACTCAGTTGAATTTATTTTATTTTTGCTATCGGGATATTCATTTTGTTTTATTTAATTGTTGTTTTGATGATGTGATATTTCTTACAAAAATCCCAGTTTGCTTAACAATAAATCACCAGGCTTTGTGTGTGCGGAGTTTCTGTCGAAGCTGGTCACCGGGCTAGAAGGAGAGAGCGAGAAGGGCCCTTCACCGTAGAACGGCGGGCGTGAGACAAAGATAGAGATAGGAACTGCAGACCCATG
This sequence comes from Poecilus cupreus, assembly GCA_963942605.1. Taxonomy (NCBI): domain Eukaryota; kingdom Metazoa; phylum Arthropoda; class Insecta; order Coleoptera; family Carabidae; genus Poecilus; species Poecilus cupreus. The sequence continues at coordinate 14,588,020 of OZ012714.1, forward strand.
ACCGCCCAGCAAGCGGCGAAGCTAGCGACGGTACACAAACCACATGGCCACGCGTAGGGATGCTGGCGCCAAAAACTCCTATGAATACGCACAATAATTAGCGAGGGTGTGAAATGATATTAACCAGATCATAGAAACCAAGCCACGCTATTTTTTTGGTGATGAAGGGTGAGAGGGATGTCCCACCAAAGTATGATCAGGAGGGTTGAGAGGGACGTAGTTTTTAGTATATAAGCTCCGCGATTCTACGCATTCGAGGAGTCCTGCTTGGTCTCCGGCTTCACTTTGACTTCTGCCAAAGTAAGTCTACCTGGCAATACCTGGGCCTCTGGTATGGTTTACATACTGAGTAACCTAAGTATTACCTGCTAAATACCCTAACCAATCACCAATAAGTATTCCAACCACTCCCTATTCAACCCTAAACCTTGGACTGCGAAGCAAGGGCCGTCGGCACGGTTGACGTGTTACGTAACCCTTCCACTGCCAGCAGGGTATTTCGACCACCCCCAAATAAACCAAAACCCATTATGACGCTATGGCTCAGCCAGGCTGTCTTTCCTAACCCCCGGTGACGCTATGGCACAGCCAGGCTGTCTTTCCTAACCCACGGTGACGCTATGGCTCAGCCAGGCTGTCTTTCCTAACCCACGGTGACGCTATGGCTCAGCCAGGCTGTCTTTCCTAACCCACGGTGACGCTATGGCTCAGCCAGGCTGTCTTTCCTAACCCACGGTGACGCTATGGCTCAGCCAGGCTGTCTTTCCTAACCCACGGTGACGCTATGGCTCAGCCAGGCTGTCGTCCCTACACCACGGTGACGCTATGGCTCGGCCAGGCTGTCTTTCCTAACCCACGGTGACGCTATGGCTCAGCCAGGCTGTCTTTCCTAACCCACGGTGACGCTATGGCTCGGCCAGGCTGTCTTTCCTAACCCACGGTGACGCTATGGCTCGGCCAGGCTGTCTTTCCAACCTTACTATGGCGCTATGGCTCAGCCAGGCTGCCCACCAAATAATATCATGACTCTTTACGTACTTAGACGACAGAACTAAAATATCGTTTTCTTTTATGTAGGTTTTGACGGGGTTCTAGTGTACTAGCTACGTCCATCGCAAATTACGAAAATTGTGTACTTTTACAGTTACTGAAAATTTAAGGTAAACATTCGGTATTTTAAAGTTGAGCTGTCCTCTCAGCTGTCACAATGATAAACGACAGTAATTATTACCAAACCCACGAAACTAAATAATTATCCGCTATAAAACGAATACTGCTCAATCCTAATTATCATTGAAGATTATAAATTGGGGCACGAACTAATTATTGTGACGGTTGGGTGCACGGTCATAAGTTTTTCCGTACAATGTTAACCAGATATTCAATATTGTTGCTAAATTTCGATACGTTTTTACATTTGGAGTCCCTCTGCTTGAGGTTTTTCGTCATGGTTTTCCTCTTGCGAAAGGTGAATACCAGAGGGTTATTTTCCATGACAGAACGGTGTGTTCGACTCACTCGGTTCGTTCTAAATTATTTCGATGTTATTATGATATTTTTCTTTTCTTTTCAATAAATGCATAAGATGTGAGTTTCACTTACATTTTTGGAAGGAATCAAATGCTTTTAATTTCACATACCTTTCCCGATTCCCCCACCATTGTTGGTTTACTTCTTAACGGGGTTACATTCTGGGTCACATATATTATTTTTCAGAACACAACGTAGGGTAAGTAAATTTTATTTTTTCTTGGCGATTGCCGCGTTACAGTAAAAATATTGAAATATATTCTTAAATATATAATTTAATTTTTCTCAAATTTAGAAGCATGTACAAGAAAAGTGCAAATAACATTTTATATTTCAAATATTTTTGCTAACATCTTTCATTTGAAACTTTTAGTCACAGCTAATTCTATTTTTGAAAATTTATTGTTTTGTGTCTAGTAACTTCCTCTTCCGGTTTTTCAATTTTATTCAAAATCAACTCAGCTCTTCATTTTTTTCATGAAACTTAGAATTTACAAGTTTCGTTTACATCAAGGAAGATATTAGAGGAAGTTCCACTTGCGCCATGACCTTGGTTCGTGACTGCAGCGCCGCGTAGCGATCTGGATGGTGTAACTTATATCTCTGGACAATTTAAGAACACCAACCAAATTTCATAAATGTAGTACAGACAAAGAAAGACCAATGTTACTGTGATGAATGCAATTATAAATTATTTTCATTTTTATTTAAATATCTATAGCATATATAATAAAGTAAATATATGTGTAAATTATTTAGTTGACCCCAATTAATTAATTGAACATTAATAAAATTATAAAAAGTTATATTTTGAAGTTATACTTGTGGTTTTGAGCGTACACAGTTAGATGTTTTTGAAAAATAATAATGGTAAGCTATGTAAAAAAAAAACAGTATGTAATAAAAAGTTGTCAAAAGATATAATTTTCAAGTTTTAATTTTTGTAAAAAGAATCTGCTGAGGTGATTTGTGTACGGGTAGTGTTCTTATTTACCTCCATTCCAGAAACATTTGGGGAACGTGACAGGAGTGTTTTGCGTTGTGCGGAGGTGAATGGATTTTTTGATGGTGAAAAAGGCTGTTCGCGCGGCCAGTGTATTTCGGCGGAATAAACTTTGACATTTTGAATTTTTCGATTGTGGATACGTTAAAAGGCGTCGTACAACTCTTCGTAAAGCGTTTAACAAGATAACAAATCAGTTGGATACTCTATTAATTGCGGAAAATAAAAATTTGAAAGAAATTGAAAAAATATTTGAATTGTCAAAGAGAAGAGATTTTCGAAAAACTACTTGAATCTACAGCATATGTACCTGTAAACATGTATTTTAAATATTATTTTAAACAATATATATTGTTATTTACAATTCCGTGTTTTATTTTCCAATCACTTTAAAGAATATGAAAACATTTAAAAATTCAAAGTAGGTGCGCTTGCCGCGCATTAGCATCAGCGCCGCGTAGCGACCTGGATGGCGTTAATCTGACGGTTCGGTCTCTCTCACGTATAAGTGAAGCTTCCTCTAATATCTTCCTTGGTTTACATATCTTGTCTCGTTCATGAGATATTGAATACACGGACATCCATTCATCCATCCATCATCACACACACAGACATCAATGAGAAATTGGTTTAACGGATTCAGTGGACGTCAAAATATGTATTTCCGCAAAAATCTCGTCAGCGATTTTTTTCGTAATTCCATATACTTTGTATAAGAAAGTAAAAATGCTTAAATACATTTCTGTCAATCACTTTAACTGTAACTATGTAATGTAATGACACATTTTTTTGTATACAGATTACCGGAATTTATGTAGTTTATGTTTAAAACATGGAAATTTATGTCTTGTTATTTTCTATTTTAACAAAACTACGGTATTTGACATTTCTGACAGATACATGAGAGAGCATTTTGTTTCGTTCCCACTTATTTTAAGTGGAAAGTTTGGAGATTGAAAGTTTCTCATATAACTCTTAAAAATGAATTAATATGAAGCCTAGCGTTGATTTCCATAAATTATAGAGTGAACTGTTTTGCAAAAAAAATAAATTGTAATTGATAATTGGATAGCTCTAAATGCAAGTTTAGGCAAATTATGTAACACAGATACTAGAAACGCGCAACCTGAATTATTTGTAGTTTCTCGTAAACAGTTTTTACAGATTGGTGAAAATTCTGAAACTTATATATTTTCGGCAGGAAATACAAATAACGTTTCAGTACACGAAATTTGTCATCTATTTAAAGGTTAATACAGTAAATCAACATGATACACCAAATTATCAAAATGATTAGCTTATGCGTTTAATATTTTCCCCAAAAAAGATTAAAGTCATTAAAATGAGTGAATGGGGTAAATAGCTCCGTGGTAACGCGTCGGACTGTGGATCGTGAGAACCTCAGTTCGAATCCCACACCTGACAGTTGCCAATTTAAATTTACCCCTGTGGTTCCCCCTCCACTAACATCTTTGGGGGTTATGATTTGACGGCTGGTAACCGCAATTCATAAGCAAAAATATATCACTTACCGAGATCTGTGTAAGCAGAGTGCCACACCCATAATGGGTAAAAGGCGTGATGATATATTTTTTTATTTTTTTTTATTGAATCCCAGTACCTTTTCATTTTACTTATCTTATTCTTTTAGAGATCTGAAATATCGAGACTTGTAGTCTACAAAGTAGTAAAAGCGGTTATGAAGTATAAAATATTTACATTTAATTGTATGTAACAAATTTTACAAACACTTCGTTAGTCACGGTTTTTTTTTTTTTTTGGAACGAACGAAATGAGTGAATATACAGGGTGAGTCATCGAAATGCCCGTCTTCGATATCTCCCTTGTCGATAGACATACGGCAAAAATTTATTAACAAAATTTATTCGACTACTAAAGGAGCATAACGTAAAATTATTTTCACATATACAGGGTGTTACGTAACGGCTTGGCGAGAATTGTTTGTCTTTTTGTAAATGGAACATCCTATATATTTTTATATATTTTGAATTGTATTTCATTCACCTATACAGACATATGTATTTTGTTTTAGTTTTCCGCGGCGTTGTCAAGTTTTTCCGTTTTTTCTCTAAAAAAAGGCCGAATACATGCATTGCTTTGCGAAGGCGTACTGAAGTTATTTTAATAGTAAAATTTAAGAATTTATTTTTCTGCACAACTGTAGCTATACACTATGTTCTGACATATTTAGTTTTAATTGTAATTATACAGGTTGTTCAATAAAGCGGATCAAATTTACTCCACTTCAAATGACTATAACTCGTCATTTTCAAATGGAACACCCTATATTTTATTATTCTGCTGTATGCCATTTTGTATTACCTTCATTTTTTATTAAGGGTATCCTATGTCTAAAACCAATAATTTCAGAGTTTTTGCCATTTTTAACTAAATTAATTTATTGAATTAAAAATTAAATCTAGTATGTAACTGTTTTGAAACTGTCAACGCAAATATACTGCGAAGAGTAAACCACTCATTTAAAAACCGTCTGCAAATATGTTTGCCTAAGAATGCCAATTACATTGGAAATATTTTGTAATTAAAACAAAATAATTTCCATGGTATACTTGATTTAATTTTTAATTCAATAAATTAATTTAGTGAAAAATGGCAAAAACTCCGAAATGATTGATTTTAGACATAGGATACCCTTAATAAAAAATGAAGGTAATATAAAATGGCATACAGCAGAATAATAAAATATAGGGTGTTCCATTTGAAAATGACGAGTTATAGTCATTTGAAGTGGAGTAAATTTGATCCGCTTTATTGAACATCCTGTATAATTACAATTAAAACAAAATATGTCAGAACATAGAGTATAGCTACAGTTGTGCAGAAAAATAAATTCTTAAATTTTACTATTAAAATAACTTCAGTACGCCTTCGCAAAGCAATGCGTGTATTCGGCCTTTTTTAGAGAAAAAACGGAAAAACTTGACAACGCCGCGGAAAACTAAAACAAAATACATATGTCTGTATAGGTGAATGAAATACAATTCAAAATATATAAAAATATATAGGGTGTTCCATTTAAAAAAAGACAAACAATTCTCGCCAAGCCGTTGCGTAACATCCTGTATATGTGAAAATAATTTTACGTTATGCTCCTTTAGTAGTCGAATAAATTTTGTTAATAAATTTATGCCGTATGTCTATCGACAAGGGAGATATCGAAGACGGGCATTTGATGACTCAGCCTGTATAACAAATATCTAAAAATTTTGTATAACCGGTGACTTACTACTTTTTAGTTAATATTTAATATACTTATAAAATATAATATATAATACTTAAAACACAGACAGATGCAGCACTACCGCATATTAAGATAAAAGAAAAATGTAATATTTTATTAAATATTTGAAGGTGTTAACAGATAAATTGAAAAAATATTGACAATTATTGAAAAAAGCCATCTCTAACTAACTTAAACGTTTGAAGCTACAGATTCCGAACTTATTATTAAGATGTTATTTAGCGCCATGGAAACCAATACTTTCTTAATCCTGCGATCCTGCGCCTTTCTACTTTTCGGTGTAACGGTGTGCTCACCATACTATATTAAATATTATTTGTGTAAAATTATCTATTTTAATAACTATTAATTTTTGTGCTTTATATTGGAGATATATATATATATATATATATATATATAAATTTATATATACATATGAAAATATAATATATATGAAAATAATAAAAAAATGACGATAATCATGGAATTTTCCTGCTTGTTCTGAGGGTGAACAGCCCTACCGACCCCTCTTGCAGTACACTACTGATTTGAGCTTGGCTCCGCTGAATGCCGCATGCTAAGACCCAATAAGTCGCAAATCAAGTTTGTTTGTTTCTTATTCGACTGTCTTGACAATTTAAAATACATTTCACGTGCTTCCCAAATTGACGACAGACCAAATTGTCGGTGGATTAATTCTGTTCTTTTTTGTTTTCGTGTTTCAAATATTGATTGAATTAAATGAGGCCTTGTTTCAATAAGGGATTTTGTTTTAAAAATACTTCATATAAATTACAATATACAAACAACTACCGAAGAATTTCTGTCTATATACCTACCTACCATGAGCTTCAGCTAAGATACATTTACAATTCTCTCATTAACACTTTACTATGGACACCAATTTTTATACAATAATAGTTACATTGCCGATGTGGAAATAATTATTGTTTAATATGTTTTTTTTCACAAAAAATTCGCTCACGAGATTGTGTAACGAAACTTCTCATTTATATTAGTTTCACGAAAATACGCAGATATGAGTTGATTTTTAAATGAAACTCAAAACCGGACACACAAAACAATAACTTCCGTTTTTTTTTTAATTTAATGAGCTTTGAAAAAAGTTTCCAAAGACAGATATTAGCAAAAATATTGGGAATATAAAATGTTATTTGCACTTTTCCAGTAAATACTTCTAATTTTGATAATTATTTGTATTATAATTTGAAAGTTTCCAAACTAGATATTAATTATTAATTATTATTTTAAAATAAAGTCATAGTTACAAAAAATTAAACAAGTTTAACATGTGTTTGACAAGAAATGTCATACGCAATAAACAAGTAATATGTGTTCGATTGGTTTTATATGTATAATAAAGTAGTGTGGGGACCACCTGACCACATCCGATTTTTTGTATATATGATGCACTATATAATAGATTATATCTTTTATGTAGACTTATCTAATTTAACGACTATAAATTTTTCCTTCGGATGGCAATTGTTATGACTGCAGGTCCGAATTTCTTAATAAATTTTCATATCCCAGTTGAACATTGATCCTATCAATCAAATTTAAATTATGTATAAAAAGTATATAATGCGGTGACACACCAATTCTTTTTTTTTTTCAAGTGTGTGCAATGGCTTCTTAAATGCGCACCATATAAGTCTAATTTAACCGAACTATTATAGTTATAGTGACCCATTTAAATAGAAACAACATATAATTAAATAGCTTGCTGTCAATAATGCTTAAACATTAATTGATTTTATCAATAATTTCGAAGAGTACAATTATTTTAATATCAACTAAATGCAAACATAACGTATATAAAATACCCAAATGATTACCGCTGTATATAGGGAATTCATTGGAAAACGATTTCAATCAGAAACAAATTTAATACGAAAAATCAACAGGAAAATTTAGAATTGAGATAGAAATATTGTGTACTGCATTAGTTTTCCAGTAATATTTAATTTATATGAATTAATAGTAGATTTACCAGAAAAAAATATGAATGATTAAAGAAAATGTGTAGGAATATAGCTAGAATAGATACTAGAGAAATAAGAGCAGTAGAAATTCTCTTGCAGAGAATGAAAGGAGACATTCTCAGTGTGTCTTCCTATGAAGCCAAGAAAACCAATCCCACAATTCAATATACGTTATATATTCTCGGTTTCCGATAAAGGTTGAATTGTTAGTTAGCAATAACCCTTCAGTGCTATCCTGTTTCCTTGCACGATAATCACGGCAATGTCGTGCACCGAAGATGCTTTCCTCGTCTTCGTCTCCGCCTCGCATAGTTTCTTATCTGCAATCGCCGTGAGATTGACTTCCTCTCAACACCATTCACTCGCTCAAATGAGTTCCTTTGATGGCGTCCGCCTGCATGTGATCGGCTCCGGGTTGAGCCTCCTGTTCGAGCCCGGGAAGACTCTGCGTACGCCAACTCTATTTTTGACAGCACCTGTCATTGTTAAGAGGAGTGAAACGATTTTCCGCCGACACAAATTTCCTAAATCTTGTTTGCAACCAATTGCACTTTAGTTACTCGATAATCGGCTTTGCAATTTGATGGGACTTTCTAGATTTTTAAAATAAAAGGTTGCATTATCGAATCACAGATTTTTTTGAAATGCAAAAAGTAATTTATTTGTAACATAGTTTATTTATTATTTTTACAAGCATTTTTTTTATTCTTGTTTCTTTCCTATACACTATACTCAGTAAAATGAAGTACATAAAAAACATTTAATTGGGTTGATTTTCGCGAAAATATCTATTTTCTACGATTGTCAAAACATTCTTAGCAGCATCATTTTTATTTGTTATGTTACCATGGCATTCAGTTTTTTTCGCACGAACTGGGAAAACGTTTTTACTCGGTCGGGAAATACTTTCGGCTCGAAAATAGTTATTTACTTTACAAGTGAGCAAAATTTTAGCTTACGAAGCCGAAGGCTGAGGTGATAATTTTATCGAGAGGGTAATTTCCGTGAAAAAAAAATTACATATTTTTCAAGTGGAAAGAATGCATTCGGGGTTAGGATCGAATTTAATACATTTTTTAAATGATATTGAATACAATGCAAATACACCATATCGAGTTTGGTATCAAATTTATGGAATAAAGGAGAAAACTTCAACTTAAATGTCAAACATTAATTTTTTTCTACTCCTGTAGAAAAATATCTCAATTATTTTAATTTTTTGATGAATTATTGTACTCATTTTCACGAAATTGAATTATGATTTCATAATTCACTCTTCTCGACCAATCACAGAGCCACAAATCCATAATTTACAGTTATTTTAAAGACGTGATGTGGATCACCTAACAACGGCCGTCTGATAGTTGACATGTAGTCAGTTGTTATTGTGTATTTTTATGTTGACGTTTCTCAACGTGTGTTTTCAACGAATCTCGATCATTTTCAAAAGTGATTTCCAAATTTACAGGACTAGAAAAAGTATAATATTATACGAATATTTTTTTTACAATAGTTCACTGAATCTTTATTTTTGAGCTTCTATTGTTTTTTAAATAGTTATTAGATTCTGTCGTGTTTAGTTTTAGAAGGGGGAATTTATATTATAAGGTTATTTTTGGAGAGATAATTTTTTTGATACCTACAGCAAATTTTCTTAATGTCGTTTGGGTATTTATTTATATTTCAATAACCGTAGTTGCTATAAGAATAAACAAATAACTGAAACATTTTATTCTATATTTGTTATATTTATATGTACATATAAGGAAGTCGTTTGGTACACACACCAGGTTTTTTATCGATGTTATCTCACAGTTAAATTTTTTGTTTACATTAGCTATTTATATGTTAATTACATATTTATTAATTTTGTGTACATATTATAGTATATTGCAAATAATTAAAATTTTATTTGTATACACTAAACAGAATTAATATAGAACGAAAAATGACGTGTCCTTAGTAAATTTCAATATATTGTAATTTGGATTGGGTTTTATTATGGAAATATAAAAGCAAAAATAACCTTTATTGAAGTTTGAAATTTAAATAAATACCCCCAAACTATTTGTATTAAATATTTAATTTATGTTTCGAGCTTTGTATTTCACTTTACTATTATTAAAAGTTCAAACAGATAAATGAAATTGCATTTGGATTATATTAAATTGCGCAAATTAGCAGTAATGTTGACGTCGCAAAATTCGCAAAACATTTTGCGGATATCTGTTTCGTATGCAGAACGCTGTAAAAATCCGTTTAGGAGATATTGGTTGGTGTTGGTTGTGCCGCAGTATCGTTTCGCCAATAACCATTCTGATACATCCAGACCACTAATAGAATTTGCCTTATCAGTAATGGAGCAACTAGTGCTAACATAAAATTTCCTGGCCAGACTAACGCGGCTAAATTCACGTGGTAATCTACGCAATTAGTTTCAACGGTTTCTGACTATGTGAATGGCGTATTTTAATATTAGATCCTAGTGGCCTGTTTTTTGCAGAATGGAAAGTATATTTTATGTAATTAACTTAACCATGTGATACATTTATATATTAATATTGGTCACATTTATAATTAATGTAAGTGTAAATAATTTTGGGAATTTTTAAAAATTTCTTTTCCGATGATCAGTATATCATCCCGTATCATCTGCCATTTAATTTATTCTCTTGTTGGCCTGTTGTACCGAATAATCCTATATACATATATATATATATATATATTTTTATTATTTGAAACAGTATTGGAATCTATAAAGGGTTTGCAACTCATTCTACATCTTTAGTTCTTTTAATTTGTTTTGTTACAAGATAATAAATGTCATTAAATTATTTTCAGTTCATGCATGGCTTCAAATGTATTGTTCCTGGATGCAGGAGTTTCAATAAGGAGGATCTTACATTGGCATTTTTTTGTCTACCAAAGATTCCGTCTGTATGAAGAATGAACGAAAAATTACATATATATATATATATATATATATATATATATATATATATATATATATATATATATTATGTATATATTTTCTGCTAGTTGATGTGTATTTTGTTAATTTGAAATATAACATTTTTATTAATACATAATTCTTCTTTTCAATTAAGTTGCATTCCTGTTCAAATTTGAAATTTCATACTTTCCCGCCTATATACGACATTACTTTGTGGTCCCGACTGTAGAGGCGCAGAACTTCTATCCTTGTCAATTTTGCTGTAGCTGACAAGTCTCCTTTGACTTGTCCCTGATACGAATGTAAGTGCTGGAAGTAAAAACGTACAAGTAATGAACATATTATTCAATAGTAGTCGAAAAAGGTATATTACAATACGAGTGAAGAAACTAAGAATTTCGCTGACGCATGTGTCAGTTTGAACACGAGGCGTTAGCTGAGTGGGCAAAGACACATAAGTTTCTTCACGAGTGTTGTTCAATGCTGCTATTGTAAGTACGCGCCCCCATCCTTGTGGTCCACATAGTCAATGTTAGGTTAGGTTCAATTTAGTAATAACAGATTAATGGGCGAAAGTAGTGAGGGAAAAACTTTCGCAAACTCACCTGTCATTACCAATCCTGTTGCCATAGGAATGAGTTGAGTGGACAAAACAGAAGGTTGAGCTGTGCATACAAGTAAGAAACAACAAGTTTCAATAGCAGGGTTGAACAAAAAGTATTGATACACGAGCATGCTGAATGTAATAGCAAAGTTAGTTAGTATTTCATAAAGTTGCCTATATTTTGTTTTATATTAATTTAATTTTTTTTACAGGTAAGTTCAAGCACTGCTCCATTTCCTGTGTGAAATAATCATTGACACTGACATTTCATTTTGTCGAATACGAAATATGGTAAGAAAGGGTACAATATTGATTAACTGTTATTAGTACTATTAGTAATCGTACTAGTATTTAATAGATTTTATAAAGTAACAAATGATATGTAACTATTAGAAAAACAATGAAATGTATAAAGTGTGAAACGCTGCTATCTTGTGCGAAGCCCGCCATCGTACAAGGCGAAGCAAGTGTCTCATGAATTCCCAAGTCGATAAGAGATCGATTTGCAGGCGAACAGGCGATGATGGCTCCACTATACTTTACGGTAACGACTTTGCTCTTTGTTCTTGTAAATGGGTTGTTAGCAAGTTTTACTGTCCTGTCAATGCTGATACTAATTATATTACGAAACGTTGTTAAACCCGTGCTATTGGTTGTTAAACCCGCTCTAAGACGTGCAGCCTATCCGTTCAAAGCCGAGATGGCTCTCAATTAGTTCCGCTTATGTTTTTAAACTTGCTTTCATCTTTAATGTTTTATTTTGTTTTGCTTGGATATTTTCTTGATTATTTTTAAATTAAACGGTCGCTCTTGTATTTCAAAAATTAAATTAGGTAAACTTTTATTGACTGTACATGGAAAAGTGCAACAAATACATATATATACAGGGTGTTGACCGCGACCCCGGAACATAGGACTTTAACATGTAAAATCATACTTTCGTAATTTCCTGCTTAACAAATTATATTAGACAAAAAAGGTTCAAATAAAGTTGGGAGATCATAAAATTCTACATCAGAATCAATAAACAGAATTAATTATACATGCCCTATAACGCCAGAAATTAAATATGAAAATATAAAAAAATTAGCTCAAAAATCGGGTTAGCTTTGGAAATGAAACAAAATTGTATACAATTGGAAATGAAAATTGTATTTTTAATTAATTATTATTATAAATTGCATAATTGACTATTTTTTTTTAGAATTTTGTTTCATTTCCAAGGCTAACCCGATTTTTGAGCTAATTTTTAATATTTTCATATTTCATTTCTGGCGTTATGGGGCATGTAAATTTAATTCTGTTTATTGATTTTGATCTAGAATTTTATGATCTCTCATCTTTATTTGAACCTTTTTTGTCTAATATAATTTGTTAAGCAGGAAATTACGAAATTATGATTTTACATGTTAAAGTCCTATGTTCCGGGGTCGCGGTCAACACCCGGTATATATGTATATATATATATATATATATATATATATATATATATATATATATATATATAATAACAGTGATAGATATATATTGGCATATTGTTAATAAAATAGAAAAACATACCTATTGGGTTTCCAAAAATAAAATACGCTAACTAGTGTTATAAAGCTGAACTAAGCCGTAAGGCACATATATTTCATTGTATTTGAAACTTACTTGTTATTTTTTTTAAACAGTAATTTTTAGAAGTATTGTAAAGAAACTATTACATTTTTGTAAAACGTATCATTTAAATTAAATGTAAAAAATGAAGGTTACATTTTAAATGTAGATTATAAGTGTTAGAGTTTTCTAAAAAAAACCTATAAAAACAAGTAAATTTGTTGTGAGTATGGCTGCAGTTCTGCTGCCAATAACAATTTATTTATTTATAAGAAGCACGCCCATCAGTTTTTGATGAAATATAAAAATTCATTTTGTAGTGTAGATAAAATAACAAACAATACATTTAAATTCAAATGTACTGAAATATCGTATTATTTACAATATCAGTCCATAACTACAAAGAGATTTTTAAGTCAGCATAATAGGGTGTTTCAATTTCTCCAGAAATTACATTTGAAACTAGAGTTAAGAAAATTATTAAATTATTGTTAGAGAATATTGGGGACCTATTTTGAATTATTTATAAATATTACATTATTCGAGTGTTTCAGGCTTATAATCTACAAATAAAATGTTGTTTTGTTGATCACGGTCTGCTCTTTTATGTTACATTAAATAAAATATATCTACACTTTAAATGGAATTTTTGTTTCCTTATATACAATTTGAAAATGTTATCCTCATATATACAGGGTGTCCCATAACTTCAGGCATATATTAGAAGGGCATATAGTTCTTAATGTCCTGATAACGGAACAAAAATAATTTTTTCAAAATTCAAAAATTAGTTTTTGAGGTTTTTGATGGAAACAGTTTTTGGACACTGGTTGAATAGGTAATTTTAATATTAAATATTACGTTGTATTATATCTAATTAATAAGAAATGATTGCATAATACAATCATTTCATTAGGTTTCTAGTAGCCGGCCACATAAATTGTGTTTCTTAAAATATTATAGTATCCAGGGATACAAAAAATGTTCTTCTTAAGTGAACTACCCTTAATTATAGGAATTTTGAAGAAATTCTGTTTGTTCCGTAATCAGAACATTAAGAACTATGTGCCCTTCTAATATGTATCTGAAGCTATGGGACAACCTGTATATATGAGGATAACATTTTCAAATTTTATGTTTAAAATTCAAATAATAAAGTTACGAATTTGTTAGATTTCGGTAGCAGTGCATTAATTGGAAGTACTAGTTTACTTGAAGGTCTAAAAGATTTCACAAATCACATTGAATAATTGATTTATGTTAAATTTCGTAATATTAAAAAAGTTGTAAAACAATGGCTGGAATCACGAGCTCAGTTTTTGGGTGTTTCAAGAGCAGTGTTTCAAGCTCTGTTTTAGCGATGTACAATGTTCTAAAATTATTTTATAAAAAAATACTTGAAGTAAATTGGTAGATAATTCATTTCTATGTAAGTTCTATTAGAAGAATTTTTTAATAAAACAATTTTAGAACATTGTACAGAGCTAAAACCGAGCTTAAAACACTGCTCTTAAAACACCCAAAAACAGAGTTCGTGGTACCAGCCAACTCTAATATCTATTAAAAATTAAAAATAACAGTTTCGGTTATTTTGTACTAATAGGTACAATATTTTTTTTATTTATATATTTAATACATCGGTACAGGCCATGTGAAAAAGAATGAAATCTCTAGGTATCTACACTAAAATGTGCTTATCCGTTGAAAAAATTTTTGATCCGTCACAATATCTCCTTCTATAAATATGTATGTATGTGCGGTAAAAAGTAAAAAAAAAAGTATTTATACTGTAACAATATTTGTGATACGTAGGTGTCAATAATTATCAGTAATAATAAAAGTGAGTGAGTCAGTTGAGGTGGTTTGGACATGTTGAGCGAATGTCGAATGAAAGGTTGGTGAAACTAATATATGTGGGTGAGATTGAAGGTGAACGATTGCGTGGGCGTCCGAGGAATAACTGGTTGGGTATGATTGATGGTTTGTTGCGTGAACGAATGATTCCGAGTGTGAAGAATAAACGAGCATGTATGAATCGCACTATGAATGTGGACGAGGCGAAAGTGGTGTGTCAAGATAGGAATGTTTGGAGGCGATTGATTGTTGGTTGACTGTTTTTCTGGGTTCGTGCTACCCCACTAAGTGGGACATAGCGTGACGTTATGTATGTATGTATGTATAAAAGAAGAGGATTTTTCAAAAATATGATATCACGAAATTGTCACAAGCCACTATCATGCTAATCTAACCTATTTGACATTTGTCAAAAGAGGAAAATACAAAAGTTACAGATATTATTCCCGGGAATAATCTTTACAGCATTATTCTCCCTATAATAATATAATAATGACAGGATTGGTTAAACCCTAGACTCGTGAAAATAATAAACAATAACACATGTAATTGGTTCTTAAAAGTTTTTAAAAATGGTTCGTCAATTATTTACATCAAAGCATCAAAACAGCATAGTCTTACCAAGCATGCTTGAGAGATTTTAGAAAGATTTTGCTTTACATAAATCTGAGAACATAAGTTGGAAGAAATATGAACTGTGAACATGATACAATATGACCGTATAATTTAGAAGAGAAAAAGAAAATTTAGATTCATGTATCCGCGCCCCATTACTCAATAAAACGCCGGTATAAACTGTGCAATATATAATCTACAAGTGACTGGTTTCGTAATTCATACGTGAAATACTGAATCGCGGTGAATACTAATTGAACTTTATAAGTTGTATTTTACTCGTTATTGTACGTTATAAGATTAAAATTGTGCCCAATATCTATAATTAAATTCGGCCATTTGCATCAATTTAGTGCAGTTAAATATCTATATGATTGATGATTTATTATGTACACAGAATGCTATGGTAAATATGAACACATTTTTAATTGTATGTAAGGAAATTTTACATCATTAAAATGTATAGAATAGTTGTTTCTCAACTTTATATTGAATAAAAAGCAAGATGTTGAAGAAAATGACGACAGATTTCTGTAAAATAATTTTTTATATGATATTTTTTATTTTTAAAAAACCAATTATCACTCAGATGAAGACTGATTTGCAATCGAAACTATTAAAAATGATTAAATAAAATTATGTTACGTAAAATAACTACTCTAACAGTTCAGCTATCCTGACAAGTTCCTTGTCCTCGAGGAATCAACCCGAGAAACCTAAAGTTACGCTGTTCAGATCCCACTTCTGAAATATTAAAAATGATTAAATAAAATAATGTTACTTAAAATAACTACTCTAACAAAACATTGGTGAATTATTGGATTGCTTCTCCAACATTTTGCTTTTTATAAAAATATGTCAGTATTTTACTAGATCCTTTGTGTTTGTAACATAAAACATAAATTTTGTATTTGGCAATATTCTCACAAATTAAATAATAATTGTTGCTATCAATTAAAAACGAATAAATGAATTACATTTTAGGCAACAGTTGTTGAAACACCACCCACGTAGAAATAATGTAAAAGAAATTTAATCCACATTAAACATTCAAAATTAACTCATTCATCACCTGACAGAAACAGTGCATATTTTTCCATTCCCCAAATGCAATATTTGGACCAGCACACGAAACTTTGCTCCATAAATCAGAGTATTTATGATATAAAAATTTACTTTTGAATATATGGCCAGGGCAGTTATTTATGAGTCGATGTAACTCATATGGCGTCCGATAGGGCGGCGCTCGCTTCGCGAAGCTTCCCTCGCCCCTCGCGGGAGCTGCTCGCGTCGCCGCCGCTGCCGCCGGACACCAGGCCAGCCCGGGGGTCAAAGGTTAAATACGGCAATCAGAGATTGTGCGCCGCGCTCAATTACGGGCCGCACATTGCACTGACAAATATGAAAAATACATTCATTTCAGTGCGGAACACGTGTCGCTATTTCATTCTTTTGGATTGTGCCAGCTAATTCTTCATACGGGATGTTAATTGTATACGGCGGTGCGGATAGGGTTACCTATATATTCAAGCAGACCGTTCAGTCACTATTTCATCATTATTGACTCACAAATGTATTACATGAATGCGTTGACAATATTACGAAATAATTATTATACTCTTATTTAATAGTAGTATAGTTTACCTACAGAATGAAAATATTAATTATATACAATAATAAATATACCCATGCATGCTTGGGGTAAACAGATGAGTCACTGTGATACCTGTACTCGTATACATCCCTTAGTTGTTATAAGAGATTATAACTTTATTAGAGTGATCAATCTGTTTTAAGTAAGACATGTTGTTAATGTTATTCTGGAATTTACAAGGCAAACGCTTGCCTGGAAACAGAATCTTACTTCCAATAAAAAGAAACCACGAGCATAGTGTAATTTAAACGTTAACTTGCTTACTCTATTTAAACTATACTCTATCAATGTTAAAAAATCTGTTGGTGTAGTGTGTAGTACACGATTATATTTAAAAAATTTAATTTGATTGTTTAATTATTACACTTGATACATATAGAATATATATTTTAGTTATTTGTTTGACGATTGCTGAAAAATAAGTTTTGATATTTAAGCTCTTCGCCTCTCTACGACATTTTTTTTGTACCGTTTAAAATTGTTTATTATTGCTAGCATCTTTTATTCGGAACATTTTTTCTCAACTGGTTCCATTTTTTGCAATTCGGCCCAATTCTCTAACGAAGTAGAACGTAGCAACTTGCTAATGGTGATAAAATCGCATTAAAACCTTTTATTTAATGGAGAAAATTTCATAAGCTGTCAAAAAACGATTCATTTTTGTCACAAATTAGCTAGTTGTTACGGTAGCAACTTTTTAGAGAATAGGCCCGAAGATGAAATTAATTAATTTCTTCGCATTATTCTGTAACTTAATTATGAAGTTTCATTACTCCCTTTTCTCGTTTGTGAGTTATTGAACATACGGACACACATCCATCTATCATTCCAAACGTCATTGAGAAAATGGGTAAAACAAATTCATGGGACCTACATCCAAGAAAGTAAAAATGATGCAAAATAGTTGTGTGATTTTTCTTAAATGTTAAGAAAGATTTTAAGTAATAACATAAAAACACCTAAGTAAAATACATACATACAAAACATCATCCTTGAACTCATAAATACGTTCATTCTACATTCAAATATGTCTTGTAAAAATTTCTATCCTGGCACACCGCTTTTGTCTCGTCCCCATTCATAGTTCTATTCTTTACGCTTAAAATAATTCGTTTTTGCAATAAACCAAATTTGAAAGTAGGGTCTAATATATTTAACATAACCTATAATCTGTAGCAGCGTTGTCACACTGTAACTGTCATAGATTTTTAATTTTGTCACAGCATTTATTTGGATCACCAATTTTATTTATTAATATGATACAATTGTTATTGTAAAATAAATACATATAACTTAAAATTCGAGAACGATAACACAGAGAAGTTTGAAAGTCATGAAGACGACTGTATATCTGCGTGTAATCTGATCTTGTGGCTCTAACCTACATTATTATAAAGTTTAAATCTTCGTAAGTCTTTTGCGGTTGGTCGCAGGCGCTTAAAATCTTACGAGATTAAGAGAAGCAGCTTTTTCGCCTATACTTTTATTCTGCGCAAAGTTACGTCGGTATATATTATGCATGCAGTTAGTGCTATAATTTGTTCTCGCGTTGAGACGTAGCATTATTAAAATGACTACTTGAAATTTTAAAATGATATATTTGCCACGTTCAGTAGAATTCAGAATGAATAACTGTGTTTTTTATTGCCTTTTTTACTTCAAAGTTTTTTGTTTCGCTGTTTTATTTTTGGACAGTTGAATGCGTTACAGCAAAAACTTTGATGAAGTTATGTTTCATCCGGACGAGATTGGGCCGAGTAGAATACACAGTACGTGATTATTGTAATTATTTTGATTTTATCTAGAAAGTAGACTACATATTACTAGTTGAATTTTTTCAAAACCAGAACGGTTCTGCGGAATACACTCAATGAACTAAAGTAAATAAATAGTTTTGTGGTAACATGAGAGCTGCAGTTTGAATTCTACAACCGACAATAATTTCTATTGCTTCTTGCTGCATTTGTGCACCGCGATTTGATGGCTAGCAATCAAGATGATATATTTGTTAATTATGATTGAAAATATAATTGGAGCTTTGCATGAAAGTACAATTGGTAATCGTTAGACGCAAAATGTGTACTGTGGAGAGAAATACTTTATTATTCATGACTTGTAATTTGTCTACGTAACATCGAAGGAAAATAGTATTTTCTCCTAAGGTGCATATTCTTTGTTCTTAACAATAATTGTGGAAATACAAAAAAATAATATTTTCCTCGATTCCTCGTTATGATTAGAAGTATATTGGTAGCTTTGGGAATCTAATCTTGGGAGATTTTTGAAATATCATGATATCTAAATGTCAATAAAAAGACTATTTTGCACAATCATAGTGTAATTTTGTATTAAACCAAGTTTTCGTGATTACGCTGTTACATCCATAATCGCATTCTTCATTGCTAAATTCTAAATTATTTTGTATTAGAACTTGTTCTAATTTAGAAGGTTCTGTTTTACAATGTTAATAATATCTAAGGATTATATTGTATTATGCTTGTGTTTTTCTATGTAGTCCATTTACAGATTAGCGAGAGAATTTAAAACTCCCAAATAGAGCTGTCATTCTATTGGTCATATGGGATATTTTTTATGTTGAATTCTCACAGCACACAATTGAGTTTTACTCTATAAATAAAGGTTATTAAACTAGCTCTCAAATATACTGCCAGTACCAGTACTGCAACTACAAAAACATGGAAACAAAATTTCAATATTGAGAACTTATAAATAACATTATTGTGTAAAATGAAAGTTTGTAAATTACAAGGCTTCAAATAAGAACAAATTTACACGTTAATGTGCATGTAAATATATCATTAGGTAATGCTTGAAACTATGTAATTGTGAACTTATTTTAACCCTCTATTGCATACTGTTCCCGACCGGGAACATAAAATTTAAAATTCTTCTTTTCTTTTCTTATGCAGTTTACATTCATGGCAATCATGTTGTAACCATTTGGGAACATTATATACACTTTGTCAATTGCCAATTAGGTCATTCCTCCCAATGGGACCAACATAAAAAAAAATTTGAAGTGGAAAAAGGATAATTACAGAAACTGAGATAGAAAATATAAAATTTGAAGGAAGCAGCTTATTACCTGCTGATATATTACAGCTAAAAACACCTTTACAAAATTTCCAAAAATTTCTTGTATCTCATGTATTCCCAGAAGAGGTTGTTTATCAAGCAATTTTGTATAGTACACAAAGACGACCCAATAGACCAAAGTTCTATTGTAAGTTGAATTTGTTCATAATGTTCCCAATAATGAACAAAACTTAAAAACAAAATTTTTATTTATTTTAAGAAAAAAAATTATGTAACACACTTAGTTTAAATATATGAATATTTCTTTTGTGAAAAATAATTATTTTGAGCCCTTATTTACAACAAAAATAATTCATGCAATAGAGGGTTAAAACTTCATATAAATCCCAATTATCAAAATAATAACGTCCTTAGTGACGGTCATGTGAACTCCTTTGGCACGTACTCTTAAAGTTAATTAAGATTATGTGACTAATAACCGTCAATATGATGGTTATTGTATAAGACTTACATGATTGTGATATTTGCTAAAAGTATTTTAGTTTTTTTTATTTCATTGTATCCGCCATGCAGGTCGGTGAAAAATGAAGTAAATTTAATTTTATTCCTTACAACAGGACCAAATGCAAGTTTAACTTATCTCAATTAGTATTAATTTAAGGTTTACATATTTATAAAGGGCTACAATATTTTCAATTTCATCTTGTATTTTACACTTGGAAACAACACACGTTTTGCATATCAGTGGGGCTGGTACTTTAATTGCTTTTTGAGTAATTTAGTGCTTCCCCTCTGACCCTTCACCTTTGGGTAATCCCCTTCCACACAGCATGATTTTCACGTGTTTCTATCTTTGTTTTTGTGCGAGGGTCGCGGCACAGCACACTGCCTGTACGCTCTGTAGCTGCAGTATAGACTGGCGCGCGGAATGTAAGTATTATAGAAGTGTAATTTAAATGGCGGCAGGATTTATGGCCCGTGTTCTAAATCACACATTTTTCCGGTTCCCCGTCCCGCCGGCTCCGCGGTTGTCGGGAAGTAGGGACCTCCCACGTAACGCTTAACTCTTCTTCGATAGGAAGCCGGTTCATAGGCGGAGATTGCT
The DNA here is from genome assembly GCA_963942605.1 of Poecilus cupreus. Taxonomy (NCBI): domain Eukaryota; kingdom Metazoa; phylum Arthropoda; class Insecta; order Coleoptera; family Carabidae; genus Poecilus; species Poecilus cupreus. The sequence continues at coordinate 14,609,262 of OZ012714.1, forward strand.
AATTCTGAAAACAAAGTACTTCTTCTAGATTGTGTAATTTAATAAACATTTTGCACATTGCATCACAATAAATAATCACTTTGTTTACTTATAAATATATGACACTCTGCTTCCGCAGACTTCGGTAAGTGATATATTTTAGACGTGAAGTGCGGATACTAGCCTTTAAGTTTTAGCTTCAAAGATGTTAGTTGAGGGTTTAGCACGTTCACTGCCGTAAGGAATTTTAACTTATTTTCCTCCAGACTGACCATATAAACATGCCGCTCGGTCTTTGCCAAAAACCATAGACGGCAAAATGTTTGCCACCGTCTCCTCGGTCTGGTAGTACTAACGCTCATAATCACATAGACCTACGACGCGATAGACAACAAAAATCCACACGGTCTATAAGGCTGACGCGGCGCTGGGACAAATAATGAGACAGCGTGAAGGACAATGATATTTTCAGTCTATGAGACCGAGACTGCAGTTAACGTGTTAATGTAAAAGAGATGACATTGTCGAACTGAAGATCTCATGTTTCACAGACGATAAGTTATTTACCGTCTCATCGTCTTAAACTATAAATATCTCCTCGTCTAAAATATTGTTTAGTTTCCTTTAAAAGTTGAGGTTCTTAAAATGCCGGTAGTAGGTTAATTTTGTCAGTGAAATTTAAATAGGTTTTTAGCGTTCTTAAGAATGTCTTTTTAAATTTACAATGTTTTGACTTGAAAATTTGTACCTTATTGTATTTGGAATCGCTAAATACGATTTTGGTGTCAAAAATTACATATGATGAATGATAGCTGTCATTAGAGCTCTTAGAGTCATCATGGAAAACTGTTTACTAACCTCAAAGAAGCATCTTATTGATATTGTCTTATTTCAATTTTCAGAAAATGTTGCTGCTGGTAAACCAATCAAATTCTGCTTAAATACAGAATGTTCGGAAAAGGGGTGATAAGCTTCAGATTCTTTGAATAAATCTCGATAATCCTAATGCAAAAAAATTGCACGGCACTTAATATAGCCACAAGAGCTACTTAAAAGAAATTTGGCAACACCGAATCGAATGTTAAAATATCAAATTTTAAATGTCAAATATTTGCCAAATTATTTTGCATATATTTTTCAATCAAAATCTTTTTTACTTTATTTATAAGTGTCACATTACTTGCTGTGTAAATTTCACAGATGGTTTTTATATAATTTAAGAGTTGTTTCTTTTCATTTCATTCTCTTAAATAAATAATTAAACCTAAAACTATGTTATAATTTTTCTAATAAATATTGATTTTAATTTGGTTTATATATCGTGAAATTCTAGTATTTGTAACCAAATGGACCGTGTTGCATGCATTTTAAAGATCTGAAGAACATTTGTATTTACACTTTTGCTGTAAAGTGAATATATAAAAATTTACAGTAATGTAAATTTAAATATATAGCATTGAAATCCATATTCCACATTACCCTGTATAATTTTTTTACAATGCTGAGTAAATGCGTAAGAATTCTCATTTTCTTATATACAAAGGGGGTGATTCATAACGTACGGAACATTGAAAGTGTAGCTGGGGGGGGGGGGGGGGGGCAAATAAACTTAATAAACTTTTGACATAAAGTTACCTATTGAATACCACTAAAAATAACCATTATTTTTTTCATTTCCGTAGAAATTTGTTTCTTTCAAATCTGACAATTTACTGTAATTTTAATTTGTACCCTACAAAAAATAATAGCAAAAGCAGTGAATTGTAGAAATTTAAAAATTAATGAATCATAAATATGTCTACATATTCCTGGTTACTTAAAGTATTAACAATTTTGCACTTAATTATTTTTGATTATACTTTCACGTTTAAAGAATTGACATTTAAATGAATTTCAACGGCAACTAGGTTTCCAGTTGTGTTTTTGTTTTTAAGTGGCTCTCAACTTAACATGTGGATATTGAACAATAAAAGAAAATATAATATGATAATACAATACATACCAATCATTTTATAAGGCCTTGTCATCATGTTCTTTTTCCATATAGAACAAATTTCTGTACAAATTTGCAAGCACATTTGAGTTATTTGTGCCGCAGCACAAGACCGACGAATCAAATATTTGAAACCTAGATTCAGAAGGATCTAAAATAATGGAGATCATAGAAGCTTTGAAATATCTCGAAATTATTTCGGGTGTTTTTATATATCCACCTATTAAATTTAGTGAACTTAAAAATATTTTTGTATTTACCTAATTGCAAAAGTATTAAGTTTGAATTTTCTGGAATGAAAAATCCCGTGCGCCACTGGAGACATCGCGGTATACGACCCCTGTGGCCGTCGCGTGCCCCGTCAAATTCCCCGCTGCGTCGCCGTCCTGCCGTTGTCCCCCTGTCCAAGTGATAAAGAGACTGTTCTAAATAATTGTGCAGTTTACACGAGGCCGTTCCTCTCCCCCACCCTGCGCTGCTTCCGCTTACAGATAATTCTCCCTTTACCCCTTCTACACCCGTTTGTGATTGTTATATTTTAAATGTTGGTGCCGCTATGGAAACATGGCTGCATGGGAACCACCGACACCTTGTTGTTTTTGAAAGTTAAAAACATTTGCATGCCCGTGGCCAATGAATGTTTGTGGAGCGAGTAATTGTGTTAAGTATTGTTTTTTGCTTTTATTTTGATGTAGAAATAGGTTCCCTTGTGTTAATTTTAATTTATTATTGATCGCAATAATGTTTAAATTAATTTACGCTGCACAGAATAAAAGTTTAAAACAGTTATAAAATAATGAGGGATTCCAAACATTTGCAAACTGCATTAGGAACCTATTGGGTTTGGTAATACCAAAATACCATTGATTAAGAAATTTGTGCGGGATAGATGGCTCTAGCGTTTCCTGAAAACTAAAATAATAACAAAAAATGCGAATATCTCTTTGGTATTATATAAAAAGTCTTTTGAAATTGTCAAAAGTAGCATTTTTAGTCAATAATACATAAGTTACCAAACTTGTTTGTCTTATATTATGAAGAGTATCAAACCGTGGTTAGAATTGACTTCGCGTTGTGCTCTTAAACTCGTCGAACGTGTTTTATAAGTTTACTTATAAATGTTTCAATCTTTCTTTTTGGAAAAGTCTATCTTAAAATAAAGTTACATACTAACTATATTTCACTATTCTCCGGAATATAATGCAGCGGGAAAGGCTTAATAAATCTACGTCTCAGTTTCCTTTTAAGCAGCTTCATGTAAAGAGTTAAATTTGTATTTCATCATTCTATACGATCTTTCTTAAATTGCCTGGACATTATTAAATCTTGTGCATAAAATTTTCAATAACATATTGTCCCGCTAGGTCAGCATAGTATAGAGAAGCGAACATGCCTAATATCTAGAAGTACAAGTATATTGTCTAGTCGACGGAGATAGAATGGAGGATGCTATCAAAGGACTTGAACGGGCTAAAATAAATTTCAGAACTTATTGCCGCGGATATTGTTTCAGCTTCAATCGGTCCATGGTCCATGGTAGAGCTAGCGCAACGCTGTATCTGGTAGTTTCTCTCTTGAGTGACTGAGTACTGGTATAGTACAGTATTCACAAAATGTTTCTGATATTACTTATTATAACGTTATGACAAATATACTCTTTTGAATAGTAATCGTTTCTAAAGATAAGCTTTAATTCATAATATGACTTCTAATTGTTAAACATTAATTTTTAAAACGAGCAATTCGAATAATTCAATTTTATTATTATCATAAAACAAATAAATAGCATACAAACATTTATTTTAATGTTAAAGAATTATATTTCACATATGTGTAACATATGGTATATGTAGATATATAAGTTATTTGATTATTTAAATTGTAATACATCATGAACTCACGTATGTCTTAAAATTGAATGTAAATATTATGTTTAAGCTTGTGATTATAATATTTCTCATGATATTGGAACACAGATGTCAAAAACCATGTAACAAATTAATTTTCAATAAAAAAAGTTTGATTACTGGGAGAAGAACTGAAATGTGACGTTTGGGATTTCAATGTTATTTTGTATTTACGCTTTTGCAGTAAAATGAAAAGGTAAACATTAGGCTGGATCGAAAAAAGGTATTTTTGCCCCTTCCCCCCTTCCCTAGAACTTGAAATTTTCATAAAATAAGAAGATTTCTGCACCTGTTAGAACATTTTGATGCACTTCAAGCGCCGAGGCCTCAAAAATGACCATTTCGACAATTTTTTACATTGTTATTTGTAAAAAGTGTAATTATGCTTAAATCAAGTTCTTAATGTCATGTATAGATGCGATTTGAGTTACTCTCATCGACTATCAAGCTTATTTGCATGTAACATTGCGATTATTCAACGTCTAGCTAGAGCTGCGAAAACGGCTAAAATTCAAATTCAAAATCTTTTTAGCATTCTATTTACTATCTTCCCCTACTTAGAATGAGAGAATAACGTTGTAGATACGTTTGAAGACTGTCATAATACATTTAATACCTTATTCAGTCTTTGGAAATTTCGCATAATGTTATATTCTCAAGTAACATCTGAAAGTGACATAATTATTAAGTCAAGGAACAGAAACAAGAAGTCGACATCCCATAACAAAAGCATGGAATGTGTTTTATTTGATTAAAAACGGCCAAAAGTTAGCGTAAAAGTAATATAAATAACAAAAAATGACGAAAATCGCAAAAACGTGAATTTTGGCCGTTTTTGGAGCTCTAGACGTTGAACAATCTTCTTATTTTATGAAAATCTAAAGTTCTAGAGGGGCCATCGACGATTTGGAAATATACCTGTTTTTCGATCCATCCTAGTAAACATATACAGCAATATTAAAAGAAAATAGCATTGGAATCCATATGCGCAACATTACAATTATACACCAGGTATGCATTATTAAAATATAGTTTTCAGAATTAAGAAAATTGTGAAAAATATTTTTTATTTTGTATATTATTGCTATAATATTGGAGCATCATAGCATTGATTGAGATTAGATCGCATGTTAGTGCACAAAATGTGTATTTAAAGGTCTATTCACACATATCAGTACCGTGTCAGTACCGTATCAGTTCAGTCTCAGTAATATCAGTGATATATCAGTGGCTACTATTCACACATATCCGTACAGTTTCATCAGTTGTCAGTAATTATTTTAGCTTACAGACACAAAATTAGCCATGATTGCCATCATTTTTTGATGAAGAGGAAGTGCATCAGGCGAAGATACGAAAATGGGTACATGAGGCTTGGAAGTAAAGAGAAAGTGAAGAAGAGTTTACCACCTTATACAAGGAGTTGATGGTTGACGAATCAATTGTCTTGTTTGAAATAAATCATGTGTTACAGAGTATTGCCGAACCAATTCAATAAGTTGCACGTTAATAATTGTATTCACAAAAAATGTAACAAGTAAGCTGCACGACTGCGTACAATACGTCAGTGAAATAGAAAAAATATCGTTGGCAACGATATATAATTTCACGGAGCGGATACTGCACTGATACTGAACGCAAAAATACGGCAATGTGTCGGACTTGTGTGAACAGTTTAAGCTAAACTATATGCAACGATATTTTATTTTTCACTGACACTATCACTGAACTGACACGGCACTGACACGTCACTGGTATGTGTGAATAGACCTTTACAGTATAATTATTGCTTGAAATATATTTTAATTAAATTTAACAAATAATCTGATTATTTATAATGCTAATTCCCACTTTGTTTTGATGTAATTGGTAAAAGGTAAACTTGGAAAACTCCTTATTTTTCCTAGTAACTACAATCAATGTCCAAGCAAAGAACACAAAACAACTATAACGAAGATGACAGCATTGCCTTCCGTAATCGGAAGTCTTCTTGAACAAAGCTATCGCTTTGGACGCGTCGCCGGTGTCGCAAATAACCAAGGCTTCTTTTGTTTCGCTGCACACGGCTCTCTGTAATGAAAACCTAAATTTCATGAAACAAGGTGCAGCGGGCCCGGTCACACAAACAATAGCGTCTTAACGCTTCACAATCACGGGGATCGGCGTAATGGGTTCGCTTCAGCTTTGTGGTGGTGGTCGACGAGGCTGAGGATGCTCTATAGTAGCGGATGTATTACTACCGCATGGACTGTGATGTTCGTTTGTTGTGTGCGCTTCTGTTCTGTGCACGGTACTTGCGCTTCCTTCTTGTGCAGTTGTTTTTTAGTTTTTAAATGGCGTGACTGCAACAAACAGAAGTTTAGTAAAGTTTTAGTTAAGAACTGGAAATGGAACGGCAAATAGTGGGATTGAGACTAGCTACTAGATTGTTGTTTAATTAATGGAATTTCATTAACTGAAAAATTGGATCAGATTCCAATTTTCGTCTCGTCGTAGTTTCTTTGCTCGTTAAAGATAACTAACCAGTAGGTATCTAATTAGATGAAAAATGCTTTATATAAAAATTGAAACACCTTTCTTATAACATTGTCACTGTCGGATAAAATATTTTGCCGCCAATTCTCAGGGGCGGATGTGAAATTAAACTATGGTGCCGGTGTGGATATTCTTGTCGATAGAGTTCTGTAACTATGCGATAATTTGTTAAATTCCGAAAATACACATCTAGCATAACCTCATCGTGGACAAAGTTCAATTATTTTGAGGCAGCATCATGACTTACTATTCTCTCTCCGTTTAGGGATAATTAATATGCTCGCCATTTTATTTTTTAATAATGCAATATATGAATTATTTGTATGATTATACAGAAAATTTAACATACTTTTAAAATTTGTAATAAAATATGGTATGTTCCATTTGAAATTTCAAAGCTGATATTAATTACTAGTAAACTGGAAATAGTGAAAATGATATCATGAATGTACATCCGCTATCAATTAGGTTATATGTTGTATAAATCATGTTATGTGAAATAAATTGCAAAGTTGATAAATAAGAGAGTTATTTGCTGATTATATTTGAAAATAACACCCTATAAGGACGGATCAAAATTTTCGATTGTATGATTTCACTATTTTTACGATGACGTATGTGTGTGTCACATCATATTTATGTCATATTTTGAATTTAAACACGTAACACGTACAAACTATGTAATATTTTTTATCCCTTTAGCGGCGAAAATCCACATAATTTATTTAAAGAACATCATATCGATCGGAAATTTTTTGCTCTACAACTTTGCCCTCTTGATATTTTTCTCTAAAATAGAAGGAAATGTAGAAAATTTTTCAACCCTTACAATTAAAATTAGGGTATGAAACCATAGGGGTAGCGTTCTAGATGTTGGATATTTCAATGTACCGTAAAACAAGGAATAAAATACAGCCATAAAATATACTTTATCAATTTTTCCGGATTTCAATGCCTCGTCTTGTAAATGAAACGGCAGCCTCTGCTGTAATCCGGCATTTTGGTGCCCAGTTAAACAAATAACTATTACTTCAGATAAGTTTTAATACCAAACTTTTTTACAATTTTAATTAATAATAAATAAATACTAGTAAAAAATATGTTTAAATAGGTTAAATTTATTTTAACTGATTTATTTATACTCGTTACAATATTCTTGTAATTACAATTTTGTTGAATAATTAGAGATTAATTAATAAAATATGTGTAAGTAACACTATTATTGTCGAGAAGTAATTTGTTTTTGTTTTTCCTCATTTCATCTCTCAGTATCTTATAGGATAAGTCTCGTACCTATATGCTGTATGTAATATTCATCTGCATGATATTTTAAAAGAAACGAGAGTATAGAACCCAATCAACAATATCGTTAGAAAATATCATCAAACTATAATAGTTTTGCAGAAACCAAGAGCATAATTACAAATTTATATAATACTGACTCGAGCAAGATGACACAATAGAACTAAACTTGGCTATAAATAACTACAAATTCTCGAATCTCGATAGAGAACCGTAAGTAATAATTCAGCAAATGGCTAGGGCTAGTCTCATCGAAGCAGGCGCAGTAGACTGCACATTGCACAACCAGCAATCACAACGAAGCGAAATCAAGACAGCGGAGACAAGAGACAACGCTCACGCTCGGTTGTCTCAGCCTCATCCCAAAACGAAACAATGCAATGTCTGTAATATCTGACATTAATGTTCCACGGAAGATTTGATTTGAGGAAACTGCGACAGTTTGAGTTCGGATGAGGTTTTTATCTATCACGGGATGCAGAACATTGGACAAGGATAGAAGATGGGGAAAATGCTTACATGACTTTTCGATGGAACTAGGGATTTTCAATTGAATATTTTTTTACTGGAATTATAATGCATATAAATATTACTGTAAATATCGCTACTTACAATTAACAGGCAGTTGTTGTGACTTCCTCGCTAGCGAGAATTTACGGATTCAAATCTTGCTGTATCATCTTGTAACATAAATGAAACTGCGTCCGAGTGATGTGAATTCCTTCATAAAACATTTTATAGGCCCTCCTATACTGCAACTGAATATTACTGCTTTCTATATACTTTATCATTTATGGCACGGCAGTACTAGCCTAGAAATTTTGAAAGTTAAACATCATTCAAATTAGAAAAAAATAACTTTTTTCTGAAATCGATACTAAAGTTACACGATATTATGACGCGAAGTTAGCTAAAATAGTAGCTAAAATTAAACTTTACAGACTTTTATGTCAAACTTGAATTACAAACCTAAAATAACAAACAAATTATTCTGTAAATACTATTGGTGTATTATTTATTGTTTACATTTGACAATAATTTATTGGATTTAATGCAGATCACATGCAGACTACGTCTAAGAACATATAAAAAATTATGAAAATTATAACCAAATTTGACACTTTGACAATACTTTTGTTATTACAGTCATCCCCGTCGCAACAGCTAGCTGACGTTTTACAAATACATAATGCTATTTATTTATATTTAAATATACTGTATACCTCGGTATTAAAGTATTTTTTATTACTCATATGGTTTATCCAACACCTCTCAATAAATGCTATATTACTATGGCGATTTTAAACAAGCAAAGTAACAGATTATCCACTAGTGGGTATAATTTTGAGGAAAGCCACTAGTGAGTATTTTTTTATTTATAACAATAGTAATAACACACAACACCATGGTAACTACTTCGATTGACATTTTTATTTAAAAATTTAAAGCATATAATAAATAAATAAATAAATATATCATCACGCCTTTTACCCATTACGGGTGTAGCACTCTGCTTATGCAGATCTCGGTAAGTGATATATTTTTTCGTATGAAGTGCGGTTACCAGCCGTCAAATCATAGCCCCCAAGGATGTTAGGTTAGGTTAGGTTAGGTTAGGTCGATAAAATTATCTCACTCAGCCTTCGGCTTCGTGAGCTAAGATTTCTCTCGTGGGTAATTCCTTACTTTGCCCACTTGTAAAGTAAATAACTATTATTATCCTTGGCTACAGCCTCGTAGAATAAAATTCGTAATAAAACATTATATTTTAGTGCCTTGATATACAAATAACTATTTTACTATGATATTTTTTTTACTATATGTTCTTTTAAAAAATTATAAGTTTGTGTCAAAAAATCATTAAATAGGCCTACTAATGTGTCAACGAAATCGTAGGTCGTGGCTCTTTCTCTAAATTCCAATGGTGAGCTTATTTATAACTAGAGAGTTAAAGATTTAATAATGCGTCATTTGTCATCAAAATATCCTGGTTCGGAGTAAATATTTATTAATTTATTTTTTCTTTTTTTGACAGATATTAAGACCCCAATAACTTGAATTTTACTTTAACAAAGTTAAATTAACCAACCATTTGTACACACTGTTCTCATGTATGCTATTCGAGTTCAATTCCAAATGTATTCATACTACCTGAAAAATATGTTATAATCAAATATAGTTATTTTTTTATGCTGATATTGTCGCTAAGTAAGTCTAAATTATTACGTCACTTATGTATTATGCTGACCTTTTAGGTAAATGATTCTTCGAAAGGTATAAGATTTACCGTCTCAATGGGATCACTATACTTTTTCGTAAATCCAGTCACCAAGTAATTGAATATTGTCTTCAGTTATTACACAGTCAATATTATAAATAGAGTTGAAAAATATTTTCACTATGGTCCGTTGAAAATCGTTAAGCCTTATAAATATCTTTAGAAGAATTATCATTTACCCAAGATTTTCACTTGTATAGCGACAATAGAAGCTTGTAAAAAATTATATTCGATTATAACATATTTTTCAGGTGGTACGAATATATTTAGGGTTGGGCTCGTATATGGCTGCATCTCGCATCCATCACGTTCCTATTTCTTTGTTTGAAAAATTGTAATGTTTCGTTAATCTTACTAATTGAAGTAGAGATGCTATTAAGAGTAGATTTACCCGCATAGAGTGTCCAGTTCAAGTGGTTCGTCCGTAGCGCCAGTGGCAGGTTTCAGATTTCCATAGCTGCAGAATATTGAAACAGCTCCTGGTGGCGGGCTGGCGAGAAAGACACACCGCACACCGCTAACTAACCGTAGCGCGCACGGATGAAAGATTAGCATATATAGCACACTCGGCCTCGCACCTAGCTAACATCCACGCACCCAACCCTACCCAACACACCCAACCAACCAAGCCATCGTAATAAAGTCAGAACTAGCAATAAAACGTATTTGCATATGAATAGGGGATTAAAACCTTAGCCTTAGTTCCAGAGGCTGCCGCACAGAGCACGGCCCTCAGGCGCTAGCGTTGCTGACGGATCGCTGTGGATGAGACGCGGATGCGGATACGGATATGCGGATACACGGAGGCGATGCGCCTTGTTACTGACTGCGAGATATGTACCGAGCGGACAATTCCAAGTAAATTGTTGATGTGGCCGATGTGGGGAAGAATAATTGCTCAAATTATATATTTAGGGACTTCAAATTTAAAATACAAGAACAAAAATTAAATATACTACAAAATATCATTTATTATTTGTGTGGAAAAGTAACAAACTTGAGCCTGTGACCATAGTCTAATTTAAAAGCAAGTTGTAACATTCATGTGACATCAAATTGATAGAGCATAAATTGAAATCATATCGCTTTGAAACTGACGTTTTTAAGATGGCCGAAATAGTCAATATTTTGTAATTTACATACAATCCAAAATTTCTTAAAAACTGCAGTAACAAGGATTTGAAATTATTTATAATTTAAAGGGAAAATTTAGAAACTTATCTTCCTCTAAATGTGCAATATAAATTTACAACAAAGGATTTGCGAAAACCTATACCAGCGATCACTGCGTGCCGTTGTCACACCACAGAGAACGAGGTTCCTAGGCGGCATATAACCTCAGCAGTTGAGACCGCTTAATAATAATAATACAACAAAGGACATTTGTATTGTTTTCTTCAAATATGTCCATATTTCTCCAAACTAAGTCACATATTCCTCCTAATTTTTAATAATTAATTTCTCGCAAACTATAAGTAATTTATCGATTAGAAAGAAATACGGGTATTTTATTTTCTTGTTTTGCATCATAAATAAAAATTCTAACTACATTATTATGTACGGGGGGAGGGTGTTGAAACTAAAGGTAAACAAAACACAACCACTTTTAGGATTATAGGAATTTAGATTTAATAAAATTTCAAAATGCCAAATAAAACAATGAAACATGAATGAAACAGAATGGCACCAATTAATACAAATATTACAAATGGCAACAACGTACGAATATGTTAAATTGTTGCAGTTACCAAAACAGTTTTCTACGAATTCATTTAAATTTTACATCTTGTAGAGCACTGACGTCTGAATTTCAAAAAAATCTAAACCAACTGTTTGTCTTCGTGTTGTCCAAGCACCCTGAAGAGGGTAAGTACGGGGCAGGGAACCTCTCGCAGGTCCAACACAGAAAATTATAAAAAAACTAAATACCACTTATTCTAGGATTCGACTAGGCCTATCTGTAAATCTGTCAACCCCAGATGGCATCTCTAACCGATATTTCAGGATATTTGCCGCGATAATCTCAAATGACTATTTATGAAAACTAAAAATCTAACAGAGTACCTCACTCGTGTTTGAATATACATTTAACTTAAGAATTCCTGTCAAAGCAAACGCAGTTTGAAACCTAATATTTTAAAATCATTGTGACAGTAAAACAATAAATCGTATTCTGAATATTCGCCTTGTTTCAATTATTTGATTTAAAAATTAACCAAATTTGAAATACCTTCTGCAATTGGCAATCTTGAATAAATGAAAATTACTATATCTCAATTAGATTCTGAGGTAAGTTCCCTCTTATGTAAAATTTAATTTTTACATTATTTTAATTAATAATGAAACAACAGAATTAATCATTAAACTGTATCTTCTAATATAAAAGTAAATATATCATCACGCCATTTACCCAATTCTGGGTGTGGCAGTCTGTTGATCCCGGTATTATATAAAGTGTTGTTACCAGCCGTCAAATCACGGCCTCCAAGGATGGTAGTGATGAAGGAACCACAGGGGTAATTTGATGTGGTAGAAATTTTCGAAATTTAATGTGAGGCTTGAACTTATGATCCATAGTCTGGTGCGTTACCACGGAGCTATTTACCCTATTTATTATTTGTGTGGAAAACTAATATGAATGATAAATTAAAGCATATTTATGTGATTATATACTTGCAATGCCAGTATAATCAATAATACTTTTAATATAATATAATAAATATATCATCACACAAATTTATCCTTTCTGGTTATGGCACTCGGCTTTCGCAGACCTCTGTAAGTGATACAAATTCGATCCACCAAATATCGGTCAATAGCTAAGATGACATCGATAGATGATCGTGTTAGAAAGATGTATCTCTGTCTAATACATAAAATTATAAAAACTGGTACCCCACATTATCTGTTCGACAAATTAATAATCAAACAATACAATTATACGCTACGAATGAAAGATCTATATATTATTCCTTCTTATAGAAAATCTAAATTTAAGGGCTCTTTTTCTTATCCTGCACCATATCTGTATAATAGTATACCGAACGATTTGAAATCTCTATCTGTAAATTCATTTAAATATAAAATTAAGGCATTATTTGCGTAGCACTGTTATTTTTTATTTTTATGTTGTTTGCATTAAATTAGGACAAGTGTTATTAAGCAATTAGTTCAGGAACAGCATTATTTTTTCACATTATTTTTATCATATTATTTTTCACGTTATAAATACTAGAAGGAATTTGTTATTTAGAATTAGAGTTTGTGTTTCATCAGGATTAGTGTTTTGTTTATATAGTTTATTTGGCATATCATATCCTGTAAATATGTATGGTTAGGTGGAAGATCAGCCTTGGCTGAACTTCGCCTTTTGGTCACAATAAAGTGTTATTATTATTATTATTTTTTACGAGTGAAGTGCTGTCAAGTCACAGCAAAGATGTTAGTAGAGAGGGAACCACAGGAGTCAAAATGGTAACTGTCAACTGCTGGATTCGATCTGAAGGACTCGTGATCCACAGTCCGATGCGTTTATACGGAGCTGTCTTTTAGGCCGACCTATGATAGTTAGGTGATCTTAGTGAGCTATATTTTTGTGCAACGTTTATTTGTAAATCGGTGAGCCAATAATCCCAATACTTAAATGTGGCGCAAGATTAGATTTTTAACAACAGGGGCGCTAATTTAAAATAAATTGGAAAAGTAATTGTGTAAGAGGTGTTTGCGCCGAATAGAAGATTGTCCGCTCGGTTAGGATAGCGTGAGCGTGTGACGTCCGACAAAGCACGAAGGCGGTGTAAGAGCTGGCTGGCGAGGTGATTGCGCATTACTTTATCCAAGTTTCTGCCTCGACAATGAGAGAATCGTCTTCATTATCTCGCGTCTTGTCTGGCGTCGCCTCCGGCGCTGCCGTCGCCTCAGACACATTGTTTTCCCGCCCCGAGCGAGCGACGCGTCGGGATGTGGGAAGAACTCCCGAGCCTGAGGACGAGCGTTCAATTTGATGGTAATAACTCTGGGATGATAGGAACGGTGACCTTCTCTACACACTTTTGTGAAAATCGACGGGACTTGGATACGTTTCAACTTCTACTTTGACTTGAGGAGAAAAAAAGTACTTTCAAATAGAGGAAATTATACAGACAAATTTAAATATGTATGTGTGAATTGTATGAGAATAACAGAATAACTTTAAATAGCATCACTTGCTATCAGTTTTATATTTGTGATTAAATCTAGTTGGAAGATTCAATCCTATTTCTAAATGGTATAGCAGGTGTTAAGTGTAAAATAATACGTATAGCCCGTTTAAAACGACGAAATTGTTGCTGCGCACTCGTGTTATTTAAAATCAAGCGTAATACCCATTTGTGATACAGCAACAAAAAATATCGACATAATGAATATTTATTAGAAAAATTGTAACACGGCCATGAAAGGAATAAAAAAAAAAAACCAAAAACATTTGACATTTCATAAAACAGTTTTAAATTTATTTAATACAGTGTTACATTATTTTCTGTAGAAGTTCCGTACAAGATTGTTATGATTTAATGGCGAATTTTAGAATTTATTTCTTTCAGTTAAAAAAATAAATAATTCTAGAATTCTTTTATGAATTGTAAAATATTAATTTTAATTTGATTCATGTATGTAACCAAATTGCATGTATTTTTAAATTCTGAACAACTTTTGTATTTACACTTTTGTCGTAAAGTGAATAGGAAAATGATACAGTAATATAAAAAAAAAAACATTGAAATCCCTATACTTTATAATATATAACAAGTGTGTATAATTCTATTTTGTGAATCAGATTTACGAGATTTACGTAATTTATAATATTTTCTTCGCTTTCTTTACGTACTAGGGCTTGTTTAAGTGTTAGTGGTATTGTGTAGGTTTGTTGGTTTGTTGTATATCTGCGACATAATTATTTGTAACTGTGATTTATCTCTCACAGATATCGCGTGGGATTTCTTGGGTTTTGCTTAGTATATAGCTGTGCGTGTATGTGTGTGTTGGGTGGGTGTGTCCAATTCTTAATCTAGTCATATCTTCTTTTAGAAAGAGGGCAAAAGTTTTTTTACAGAATCAAATGCCCTCCTCCAAACCTTCAATCTTTTGTGTGTTTGTTAATTGCTGTTCAATTTTAGAGTTATTCCTTTGTTAGGATTAAAACGGGACACATAAAATTTCAAAATTATAGACTGAGGTAGGTTCAAAACATCTGAATTTACCTTAAGTATGCTGCCAGTTCCGGTGGATGGATTGATACCAAAGTGTAATCGAACATAAATGATGTTATCAATAGTTTTTCAGTTCTTGTGGACGAAGGAAATGTCACACATATAGAGGTATACATACATACACATAGACGTAATTGTGAAAATAGTTAATTCTTGTTATAGAGATTCTAAAACGAACTTATTTGTGAAAAGTTAACTTGAATTTTTTTATCCATGTCAATACCTTTCTTATGCTGCATGTAGCAGCAGATAATAAATACTGAGTAAAAGATTCAATACGTAAACCTTATGAAACCTACAAGAAATACAAATTTTCTTGTAGTCGCTTTTCCACCATTCTCTCAGGTAGAGTCGCCTACGGAATTGACCGGAATTATACACGATAAAATCCGGATCAATAAAGAAGTGAATTTCCTTTTATCGGTTCACAAACGTCCTGAGGCATTTTCATTCAAGTGTGTTGCTCGCTGCGACTGCGGACCACTGCTGAATCCACGGCTTCGCTATGTGTACAATGGCATATATATCTAATAATAGATCTGCTATCGGCTGCCTATGGCAGGTCTCCAACTGTATGGTCGCTTGCTCCTTCGCTTGGAGTTGTCCACAATGAATCTTCATCGATAAGTTTGCGATTTAATGTATCTATTATTACAACAGATGCACGGGGTCAATCTATTTCTTGGATGATATGGACTTTCGTTTTGTATGGGTACTTTATTCTACCCAATTTACTCTTTATTGTTTTACGCAATAAATACTCTATTATTTTCTATAATAATATATTAGGTACTAACTTATTTATTTTAAGTAAAATATATTCTAATTGAAGTTTTAGATTACTCTGTATGTAGATCAGTCGCATTACATTTGATCTAGGAGAGTCGTTCAGAAAGTAAAGAACGATTTGCCATAACGAAATAAAAAGGAAAGATATCAACACAAAACTATATTTACAAAGTTACAGCAGGTGCATTACTCTATTTTTCAATGTAATCGCCATAGCTGTCAAGATATTTATTGACGTTGTACCAATTTTTCAATGCCTACTCTTCTACCGTCAAAAATCTGAGCCAGGATGTCACTGCTTCTTTGAGGTCTTCGTCGTTTGCGAACTGTTCTCCACCTAAAAATTCTTCTAATTTTGGAAACAAGTGAAAATCGCATGGTGCAAGAACTTCAACGTCTTATTAGGAAAATTTTTGGATATCCTGGCCTGTCATCAACTGACTGTCACTTGTTTCAAAAACTGTAGGAAGTTTTGGGTGGAAAAGAGTTCACAAACGATAAAGACCTCAAAGAAGCACTGACATCTTGGCTCAGGTTTTTGGCGGTAGAACATCGGCATTGAAAAACTGCTACCACGTTATAATAAATGCCCTGATAACTATGACGATTACATTGAAAAAATACAGTAATGTAGTATAACTTTGTAAATAAGGTTTTGTGTTGATATCTTCCGTTTTTATTTAGTTATGAGCAATCTTTCTTCACTTTTTGGACGACCCTCGTATTTAAATATTGCAAAAAATAGATAATTTAACTCTTCATGAAGTATATTCCCCGTTGAAATTCGTGCAGGTTCCCAAAATATGAAGCAAATCGGTCATTATTAAGAGGTCCATCAAGACCAAAAATTATGTACATGTAATGTGTATATTGCTTTCAGTCTCATTTTACTATTTGTTAATTACTTTATTGATACATGTTTCCATCATGCTTTTTGCCCTTTTTGGGTGGGGCACTCTGCTTGCTCAGATCTCAGTAAGTGGTATATTTTTGCCCATGAAATGCTGTTGTCAACCGTCAGTCATGGTCCCGAAAGGTGTTAGTAGAAGAGGAACACAGTTATAAAGTAAAAATCCAGATTAAGGTAATAATAGCTTTCAGGTACATTCATTTTTATAATAGAAATACGTAGCAGAAGTACAGTAATACTGATTTCCGCCAGCTTTTAAAATTTGAATAATTATAGTTAATACATATCCGGAAATTATATTTCTTATCAATAAAAATAAAAAACAATGAAAAGTAAATACGCAATTCAATGTTACAGGATGTTATTAAAAAAATACTGATATATTTTTTGATTTGTTCAAGTCCACTATAATATTTATTAACATAGTAAAATACAAATACATAATTATTTTACTTGTATACTTGATTTATAAATAATATATTTGTAATTAGCTTGAGGATTAATCATTTTATATTATATCTATTTAAAAAAGCTTAGAGCGTAGGAATATGATTAATATTTTTATATTTAATAAATATAAAGTTACTAATTACAAATAATATTGAATAACTTGTCCATCAAGACAAATTTTCACTAAATATTCATTTGTATCTGAATCATAAAAATATATTTTAACTTTCCAGTACCATTTATCTAATGGAAATAATTGTAACAAGTTCGGGTCCAGGGTACCATTTTCTAAAACGTATTTACCCTAAAATATATAAGAAATTTAATTAAACATGACTGTGAAATATCTTTCTAAATTATTGGGTTATACTATGTTCCTAATACTAAGTATTTATTTCTGTTTTAAAAATAAGACTTGTCTTTTTTACCTTGCGTAGTGGGCATACTAATGGTGGTTTATAGGCATACATCAATGGTGAAATAATCGTTCCATTTGACTTCATCAATGGGCATGCGTTTTTCATGGACAACGTAGTGAAGAATGCACAAGAATCTAATTGCTCTTTATTGGAACAGCGAATCACTTTCAACACCAACTGTATAACAAACATTTTAATGTTAATGTTAATTTTAAATAAGAGTTACGTTCTAATTTGAAACGTTGAAAAACACCCAAAACGTATGGTGGTTTTCTTGAAATATATTCGTACACAGATATTGGAGACAAAATTACTAGACAAAATTACTAGACGATACAGGAGCAGGAAGCTACAGAGATACTCTAATTGTAGAAAAAAATTATATGTTATTAATATTACTAATATTACTAATATTAATTTTTGATCGTGCCAAATGAACTTGATTTTTTCGTTTGTAACACTGGGTTTTGAAACATTTTGGAATTAATTTTTTTTTTCGGGGCAATAGGATGTTTGAAAAATACAATCCGAGAATATTTGGGAAAAATGAGAAGACCCACACATTAATCTTAAGTTATTTGAAGATATTTTTTCGGTCTTTTGAGCTATAGTTTGACCAACTTCAAATATCTTAAGAATAATGATTAGAACTTCTAATTTTTCTCATATGTTTTCGGATCATTATGTTATATACGATATTCCATCACTAAGTGGATTTGTCGAACTCCATATTTTATCGAAAAAAAAAAGTTCCAAAATGTGTCAAAACCTAATTTATTTAAATGGAAAAAATCTAGTGCATTTAGGTACGGTCAAATATTAATGTTAAGCGGATAAAAGCCCCCACACCAACGAAAAATGTTGATATTTCATTCCGGTTTAAAAAAATGTTTTTTTTTTTATTAACTTAGTTATACGTTGTTTAACAACTAGATATGAGTATCTTAGTTGCTCTGAAAGTAACATTCCGCTTGTACCATACGTTAATTAGAATAATTAGATGACACAACATACAAACGCACTACATTAGTAGTATATTGAACCTTAATTTAATTGTATTTATATTTACCTTTAATCGTTGAATGTCTCGAGTTGCTTCAAAAACAGTATTGAAATATGAGCGATGATTTACAAATGAAATAATTGATTGCGACATTAGTAATGGAGAATTTGGAGGTAGATAACAATCTTCAAATCTGTCTATTAACATTCCTTTCTGCATCTGAGGACATTGATTACATGTTCATGTATGCTAAAAATACTTTTGTCTACGACCGTCTTTTAAAGTGGCCCTTTTAACAAAGTTAAAAATGTCACTTTTTGACACTAGTGTTAAAAGTAACTTAGCAACGTCTTAAAAGTGATTTTATTGTTACTTTTAACACGTAAATAGCTCCGTGGTAACGTGTCGGACTGTGGATCGTGAGATCCTCAATTCGAATCCCACTGCCGACAGTTACAAATTTAAATTTACCCCTGTGGTTCCCCCTCCACTAACATCTTTGGTGGATTTGATTTAACGGCTGGTAACCGCACTTCATACGTAAAAATATATCACCTACCGAGATCTGTGTAAGCAGAGTGCCACACCCATGATGGGTAAAAGGTGTGATGATATATTTATATTTATTTATTTTATTTAACACGTTGCTAACGATTTGTACAAATAAAAACAAATATAACCTTAATTTTCAAAATATCATTATACATTTTTTTTAGTATTTACTAAGATCGTAGATACAATTTTGCATGAAATAGGAATTGCTTCACTCGTCAAAATATCACTTTTAACACATATCTTAAATCACAATATTTGATATGACTTATAATTCGACGTTTCTAAAGTTAAATTTTAAAATATATATTTCAAAATGGTAATATTAACATAAATAATTTCCTTTTTCTTTGAGTTTTTAAAATGTGGTTCTTTTTAAATATAAAGCAAGTCAAGTACATTTTTAACTAATATGTAAATGTAGGTACCTAGTATTAACAAATACGAGTATACTCGTATTTCAAAATATTTGGGTTGCCCACGTTTTTACTAACTTAAATTAATACCTTGTTAACACAGTTTTCAATCGAAAAACTTATTATTATTATTATTATAAATTGAATAAGTTTCATTGTATAATTTGTTCTGCGTATTATCTAATACTAAAAAACCTAATTTAAAATTTTTGTTGAATTAAATACAATACAAAATTTAATTATTCTAATTTCCTTAAATGTTTTACTTAATTGAATTTTAATGGAACGACCTCTTATTTTTTGTTTATCAAGCAGGAACAAAATAAAATTTTAATACCGGTACAAATATTATTTTGATGAGCACAATTAATGTACTAATTTCATTTTCAAGTACAAGTAAATTTGTTGTATCAATAGAACTGAATTTAAAAAAAATCTATGTGAGCATCAGATTATTTTCTTATACATATAAATCTATATATTACTGTTCAATAATTACACTTACAATAACCTACAGAATAGATGTTTATTTACCCTATTAGTAACTATGACTATAAAATATTTTACAAACAATTAATTTATTTGTTGTTATATGTGGTAAATAACTCCGTGGTAACGAATCGGACTGTGGATCGTGAGATCCTCAGTTCGAATCCCACAGCAGACGGCTGTATATGTATTATTTACTGAGATCTGCGTAAGCAGAGTGCGACACCTAATATGGGTAAATAATAACAACCGGCTACCTGAAGTTTTATTTTCCATATTAAAAATGTTTTTTTTTAACTTTGTATCTTCAATTTTAATTTAGGTAGCTGTATGAACATATTACACCGTTGAAAAGAGAATGTTTTGTGTTATCTATTCCAATAAAAACAGTATCCTTTTCCATTTAAGAAAATTTAACTTTAATTCCCCCTCGCCACATCACCCTAACAATTTTGTTTTACCAATCATAAAATTATGTCTTCCTTCTTGCTGTATAAGTCTGTGTATTTATTTTTTCTCTCAAGTTATTAGTTAGCCAGCAAAACTGATTGGTCGCTTTAAAAACTCACCTTAATATGCCTTAATTTAGTTTTAAATTCTCTTAATGTTGTAGCATCTTTTACTGGTTTACATAAGTTGTTGCATGTAATTAGGTCCTTGTGGTAAATTGACTTAAAGTACTAGTTTTATGAGTTCGTGTAACATAAAAATTTTGCATATTTCTTGTGACATTTAGGAAGTGATTAAAACATTTATAATTTTTTTTTATAAATTAATTCAATAAATAAAATACCATTATCCAACACCTCTCAATAAATGCTATATTACTATGGCGATTTTAAACAAGCAAAGTAACATATTATCCACTGGTGGGTATAATTTTGAGGAAAGCCACTAGTGAGTATTTTTTTATTTATAACAATAGTAATAACACATAACACCTTGGTAACTACTTCGATTGACATTTTAATTTAAAAATTTAAAGCATATGTCACTGTCAAATAATATTTCTTTAATAAATTTTTCATTTATTAAGAAGTGTTGGATAAAACGTTATACTTCACACGTGGGCAAAGTGGAATTACCCACTCGATAAAATTATCTCACTCAGCCTTCGGCTTCGTGAGCTAAGATTTCTCTCGTGGGTAATTTCTTACTTTGCCCACTTGTAAAGTAAATAACTATGAAAATTAGTCATTTTTATTTTAATTTTTTGTTTCTTATGATATAGTTAAAAATTGAAAAACACATTTTTAAAAAGAGAAAACTAAGTTATTAAGTTACAGAGACTCGACCAATTGAATCAATAGGTAACTACGGGCGCGCTTTGTTCTTATTGGGTCTCATCAGCGTAGTGTAACCCACCAACTGCTTTAGAGGCAGTAGCACCGACTGACTGGATCGACGAGATCTAAGTTTCATTTACCACCACCCAGTAGGGATATTAAATCTCATCGGCTCAATCAGTCGCTGCCACTGCCTCTAAAGCAGTCGGTGGGTTACACTACACTGATGAGTTTCAATAAGAACGAAGCACGTCCGTATTTACCAATTGATTGGATTGACCGGTCTGTGACTTAATAACTTAGTTATTATCCATAGACTGAATTTTATGAAACATTGACAAGTTATTGTCTTTGTATATTTTATGTTACTTGTTTCATGGACAGTTTTCTCGTTTTAAAAACATTTACTTCAGTTGAAGTCTAAAAGCGGTAGATGCCTCTGTATGTATTCAGTTACTTCTCAGTTCCATTTACCACCCTGTTGGGATCTTAGATCTCGCCGGTTCAGTCGCCTAGTCAGTCGGTGCCACTGCCTCTAAAGCAATTGGTGGGTTACACTACACTGATGAGTTCCAATAAGAACGAAACATAAACAAATTATTGTCTTTAAATTTTTTTTAATACAGAAACACAATTAACTTTTATATTTAATAAATATAAAATTAATAATTAAAAATAATATTGAACAACTTGCCCATCAACACAAATTCTCGTTAAATATTCATTTGTATCTAAATCATAAAAATCTACTTCAACTTTCCAGTACCATTTGTCTAATGGAAAAAATTGTAACATATTCGGGTCTAAGGTCCCATTTTCTAAAGCGTATTTACCCTAAAATATATTTAAAATTTAATAAAACATGACTGTAAAGTAAAAAAACTCTCTTAATAATTATCTTATATTATTTATACGTTTCTTATTCCATTAATTTATATTTTAAACATAAGATTTGTCTTCCTTACCTTGCGTATTGGACATATTAATGGTGGTTTATAGGCATAAATCAATGGTGACAGAATTGTTCCATTTGACTTCAATAATGAACATGAGTCTTTATTGGATAACGTAGTGAAATATGCACAAGAATCTAGTTGCTCTTTAATGGAACAGCGTTTCACTTTCAATACCAACTATAACAATAAACGTTGAAATATACACCATGTCCTATTTAAGGTACGAATGCATTGGGATCTCGAGAACCGTAAGAGCTACGAAGTTGGTTAAATTAGGCGAAAGTTGCCTCATTAGTAGGGTAGTTTGAACATGTATTTGTTCTTCCAATTGAATGCATAGGTCACTTGATATTGGCTAATGTAAATTTAGCGATTTTCTTTTTTTGCTTATAACTTTATTTTAAGAAATAATACGCGATTCTCGTTTGCACTTTCTTATGACACATTTAAATGGCGATTTTTCAGAAGTAATCAAAAGTTATTATTTCTATACATTTACAAGTTACTGTTGGTTGTACTGGAGGTCCTAGTAAGCCATAAAATTATTGAATAGAGATTATTTCACTTTACAACAATGTAAAACAGTAATAATATATTTGTATAATTAATATCATAGAAAAATTAAAGAAATTTGTTATTTAGGTGTAATAAAATTGAATTGAGAAAAATGGATCAAGTCAATATTAATGGATTATAATTAGATATATAATTACATCAGAGTTTGGCGTAATATTTTAAAATTCTATCATACATGTTCATATATGAAGAATACATTCCATGATTAAAAATAAAAAAATTCTTTATATGAACAAGTTTATTATAATAATATAGCAGCTAAGATTAACCGGTTAAAATTAGAACATTGTGTTTCTTCATACTTTGTTGATTTCTAGGTAATTTTAAAAATATGTGTTACCAACTTATAAATATTGCAGCGAAACTTCTTTTGAAATATACTTAATTCGTGACAAGCAATTTTCTTAATTGTGCTGTATTGTAATACTTGGAAAAACAAAGTTACGTTCAGGATGTACCATCAGTTAATTCGATATACAACTCTTGTTTAAAATGAAACGCACTGTATTAGTGGTATAGGAATTCTTAATTTATTTTATTGTTACCTTTACTCGATTAATGTCCCGAAATACTTCAAAACCACCAGTTATATATGTACGATGGTTCAAAATTGAAAGAATTGATTGCTGTGAAAGAATTGGAGAATTTCGAGGACGATCACATTCTTCAAATCTGTCTAATAATATGGATTTCTGCATCTGAAGACATTGACTACATTTACGTGTATGCTGAAATTGTTCTTAGACTTGGATAGTTTTCAAAAGAAACAAATCGTTGCGTATAATATGGAAATTGAAATTATATTTTTATAAATCATATTCTCTTATTTGAAATCGGCGCTAATGAATGCTAAAATCTTAATTAAAAGCTTTGAAATAAATTTTGGCGGTTGTAGGATGTAACATAGCTTTTTACGTAAAATGAAGCAATAGGTGCAAGAAGAAATAACTAAATAATTCCGATTAAAAAAAATTGGGAACAAAAGACATAGTTTTGAGTGCTATTTACGATAACTACAATGTCCGATGTTGGAAATACTCAGTGCCAGTTCCAATTGACAACTAACAGATGTGAAAAAAAACCTATAATAGTTATTTACTTTACAAGTGGGCAAAGTGAGGAATTACCCACGAGAGAAATTTTAGCACATGAAGCGGAAGGCTGAGTGCCCACGTGTGAAGTAAAAGGTTTTATCCAACATCTCTTAATAAATGCAAAATTTATTAAAGAAATATTATTTGACAGTGACATATGCTTTAAATTTTCTAAACTAAATGTCAATCGAGGTAGTTACCAAGGTGTTGTGTGTTATCATTATTGTTATAAACAGAAAAATACTCACTATTAACTTTTCTCAAATTTTTACCCATAGATATAGAGCATTTATAGAGAGGTGTTGGATAATAGTATATTATTCAATGAGCATGTAATGTATGCTTTTACTCAAGAGAATGAAGTTTGCATCACGAGCGAACGCGAGTGATATAAATCATTTGAATGAGTAATAGCCATTACAGCCGAGTAGAATACTATACTTGATCCACAACATTTCGTCAAATATTTGTTTAGAAATTATAAGATAAATAGAATTTTTTTCTTTGACAAATACAAAAAACTGTTTGTTTATCAACATAGACAAATTGTAGCACTCATCACTAGGCTACGTACTGTTGTAACAAAATTTTGAAGTGATTTGATATTTAGCAGAAAATCTTAAAATCAATTATTTAGCTAGAGTTTAAGCTTAAAGAGAAAATAAAAGTATGATAAATAAGAAAATTAAGTCTTTGGCTTTTTATGTGGATAAAATTACTTCAAAGTCATTTAAATTTTATTCTTTTGCCATCAGGTAATATTTGAATTTGACATAACGAATTAATAATGTGAATTCATCGAACTGTCAATATTATTTCATTAGTAACAGTAACAGTAACAGTATTATTTGACAGTTGTGGATAAAATAATTTATATAACGTTTAATGTAATTTTTTATTTAAAAAAATTTTATATGTACCGCAGCACTGAAGTTTCTTTTTTATAAAAAGTAATTCCTCAGTGCCTTGATACGTAAATAACTGTTGAATGTATTCTTTAAACTGTTGGTTTATTTAAATATAAAGCTAGTCAATGTACTTTTTTAGCTAACATGTAAATATAGTAATTTAGAAACATATTTAACATTTAGGATTGCTCTTCTTTATATGAATCTAAATAACTACCTTCATTACACTTATTTTAATCGAAAAAATGAAAATTGTAAATATGAACAAAAAATATTTCATTATGCTTGTGTTCTACGTATTACTAAGTACTAAAGCTAATTTTTTAATCTGCCAAATTAAAACTGTAATTATATAAAAAAGTAATTATTCTATTTTTCATACAAACTTACTTAATTAGGTTTAAATATAACGACCTTTATACTTATAACATTTTCAGTCTATATTTTTTAAATAGAAACTGCGATTATTACATTAATTAGTTTTATCAAGATTTGTACCAGTATTAAAATTTAAATTTTTTCCTGTTTGATATACAACTCAACAAATTATGTAAGGTCGTTTACATTAAAACCGAATTAAACAATTTTTTTTGTCTATAATTATATTTTTCAAATTGGGCAGCTTCAAAAATTAGTTTTAGTACTATGTAATATATAGAACACAAACATAAACAATGAAGTATTTTATATTTATTATTATAATATTATTTTTTTCGATTAAAAGAAGTGTAAATAAGGTAGATATTTACGTTACTAATCACTATGTTGTTAGCTAAAGATGTACTTCGATTAACTTACATTTAAAAATACCAAAAATTTTAAAAATCTATGGAAAAGTAACCGATTTATAAAAACATAATTTCAATTCCCATATTATACGCAAGAATTTGTTTCTTTTGGAAAGTTAACAAATCAAAGAACATTTTCAGCAAACATGTACAGGTAAATATAGTCAATGTCTTCAGGTGCAGAAATCAATACTAATAGACAGATATGAGGATTGTGATCGTCCTCCAAATTCTCCATTTCTTACGAAGGAAACCATTCTTTCAATTATGAACCATCGTACATATGTAAATACTGGTTTTGATTTATCTCGGAACATTAATCGATTGAAGGTAAATTAATACAATAAATAAAGAATTCCTACGAGGGTCATTTCATAAATAATGCACAATTTATCACCACTGTGTCGATTTTGATTGTTGCGTAATTTGTAGTTCAAAGCTTGAGGAATAAGCAGGTGTTTTTGTGTCATTGATAGAGCATTTCTTTTTTTAATAACGCGAGTTAGAAATGGAGCCTACGTTGATCTCGGATACTGTTTCGGACCAAAGATCGTAA
The DNA here is from genome assembly GCA_963942605.1 of Poecilus cupreus. Lineage (NCBI taxonomy): Eukaryota > Metazoa > Arthropoda > Insecta > Coleoptera > Carabidae > Poecilus > Poecilus cupreus. The sequence goes on from OZ012714.1 coordinate 14,635,697, forward strand.
CTTTGCGGGGGAAATCTCCGACCGAAATCCACACTAATTTAAATGAAGTATGAGATGAGTTAACTGTAGACCGCAGTACCGTTTCTCGTTGGACTAAATGATTTCATGATGGTTGTGTGAGCATAAATAACGAAGGTAGGCCGAGAACATCAATAGACTTACGAAGTGCCTATGATCATGAAATCATCATCACTGATAGGGTTCCATGTGGACGAAGTGTCACAGGATTGTATTGTCGTGGATTCATTCAAAAACTGAAGAGAAAAATGCATAAAACCCAACCTCAGTTTCTCCAGGCTGGGATACTCATTTTCCACGACAATACTTGCCCGAAAGTCGCCAATGTCGTAATTGAAAAGTTTAACGCTTATGGTTGGGAAGTGTTACCTAAAGCTTCCTACAGTCCTGACATGGTCCACCAAACTTCGACTTATTCCTAAAATTAAAACAACCCATGAGAGGATGTCGTTATGCATCGCTTGAAGAGCTTTCTACAGCCGGTACCCGTGCCATTCGTTTTATGAACAAAGATAGGGTATTAGATGGAATTTTAAAACTGCCCAAACGTTCGGACTCGGGTATTGAGAAGCAGGGAGATATATTTAACAGGATTATAATGAGATATTTTCAACAAAAAAAAAAAATTACTACTTAAATAGTTCTGTGCATTACTTATGAAATAACCCTCGTAAACCCCTAATAGAGAGCAAATTGTAGTTATCAAATAAAAACATAAAGTACCTAATAAAAAAGAGAAAACTGGAGTTCGGGTACAGTGTGTAAAGTGTAAATGTTTTTACTTGTTACTCACTTGTAAACACCATTTACCCAAGCCCTCTATTGCCTTTGAAAATGAATCTTTACAAGTTATTAATTGACAGCTACATTTTAAAAATTTTACAAGTTATTAAACAAGGTAAACAATGCACGTTGCTACAGTAATGCTTACAAAGCTTATGCGAAATCATTTAATAGTATATTATGATACAAGTGTATAAGTAACTAACGTCGTACGTGCTTTAAAAGCACTTATACATATCTGTCATACGCTATTTTTTATTATACCTGCATCATACTCTGGAAAAAACTGAAAAGCAACATTTTGATTTTGATAATTTTAGGCGTGACGTTTGACGTATATCGTTTAGATGGAGTTTGGTTAGTATTTATTGTTTACGTTTACAGTTTTGACAGATATTAACGGTAATTATTTGTGTTGTTGCTTAGCAACCTTTAAAACACGGCGTGTTTTAATCTTGCGTTTGTGAACGCTGTAGCGTGTTTTAAACACGGTTTATGATGCAGGTATAATAAAAAATAATTTTTGACCGAACAGTTGTGTGTAACTGATAGGACTTGCTTATAATTTTAATTTGATTCAGCAGTAAAAACTGTTTTACCTTGCTTGTAATGTAAATAAGTATTAAAATTTCAAAACATTAACAGATTGTAAGCAGAAATGAAGTAGAGAAGGATTAAATTTGATATTGAATGTCGATAAATACAAATGATAAATGAAGAGTGTTTGGTGACTGATTATAATTACTAGTTAATGGTGTAACATTGTATCAAATGAATGAGTTTGTATATTTGGGTAGTATGATTTTGAGAGATAGACATATTGACCGGGAGATTAAAAATCGAGTATATATTGGGTGCTTTAGATACTTTTGCTCAGGGGTGGATGGGTAATCACAATGAGTATACATTAACTAGTAACTGTCATATATTAAAACACTTATTGCAAAATTTTTAAGTGTTACAAAATTATACAATACCAAAATAATAATTCAAACAAAATTTAAAACTAATGTTCTTATTTCCCTGTTTGTCTGCATATTTAAAGAAATCGACCACATATTTTTAGATTTTTTGCTTCGTTAACATTATGACATAGCTCTTATCTGGAATTCAGTAGGCTACATTTAAATGTTTGGTACAACAGTTGGCGTTGGAAGTGATTCGCTGTTCCAATAAAGAGCAACTAGATTCTTGTGCACATTTTTATACATTTTCCATGAAAGATTGTTGTTCATTATTGAAATCAAATGGAACGATTATTTCACCATTGATGTATGCCTATAAACCACCAATGATATGTCCATTCCGTAAGGTAAGGAAGACAAATCTTAGGTTTAGAACAAAGAACGTAAGTTATAACAAAATTATTATGAGTTGTTTTACATTCATACTTTATTAAATTTTACATATATTTTAGGGCAAATATGTTTTAGAAAATGGGACCATAGACCCGAACTTGTTTCAATTATTTCCATTAGACAAATGGTACTGGAAAATTCAAATTAATTTATATGATGCAGTTACAAACGAGTATTTATTGAGAATTTGTCTTGATGGACATGTTGTTCAATATTATGTGTAATTATTATTTTATATTAAACATTAATTAATAAATTTCTTGACATATTATGTATTAATTATAAACTCGTATACAAGTAACTTCATTGCATACTTATTATATTAAAGGAATAAATATTATAGGTGCTGCATTATTCATTATTTCTATATTTCCTTATACTGGGTAGTGAAAAGTAATAATGCTAATTAACATTTATTCACTGAAAAAAAGTCATAGTTTTGACGAACTGAAACTTTCGAACATAACCTTATACAGTGTGTCTAATTTAAGATACGAATGCATTGGGATTTCGAGAATTATAATAGCAACGAGGATGGTTAAATTAGACAAAAGTAATCCCTTATGTAGTACAAGGTTTTGTTTGTCCAATTGAATGCATGGATCATTAGATATAGGCCAAAATATAAATTTGGCGATTTTCGTTTTATGCCGTTAACTTTGTTATATTAAATAGTACGAAATTCTGGTTTGCACTTTCTTATGACACTTTTAAATGTTGAATTTGTAGAAGTGCTTAACATTTTTTTATATCTAAACATATACGAGTTACCGGTATTAACTTTTATTTTTTATGTGGAGGTCATAGTAAGCCATGGAATTATTGAATAGAGATTTTGTTTTGCTTTACAACAATGATTTCATGATAAAAAAAAAAAAAGAAAAAATATCTTGCAATAGCTTATTGTAATGGTAAATTAAAGTTAAGTCGTTCCTGTTACTCCTATTGTGGAGCATAGGACCGAAATTCTACCAGTTTCATTGACTACTGTTTAGTTGTATTAGTGAAGTTGATGTTGGTCAACTGCAAGGGACCGTCGGCTTATAGTGACCTCCTAATCACCCCAGACCTATCTGTGGCCATTAGTCAGAGCACCGAATTATAAATAGTGAATTACATTTTGTTTAATTATTTATTACTACTACAGTTAAAATAAAAGATAGATGTTTTGTTTGTAGTCGAATCAGCATTTGATGAAATATTATCTCTATCAATGTGTTATGCGCAGCAGTATCAGCGGTACCATTGACTTTATTATTACACGAGTATATTGGAACCCCAATTTACTTGTGAAATCTAAGTGTACGTCCAGTCCAGGCACTGTCCAACTCTTAGTACTGGATTCGGGCTGCTGTGTCAGACGGTTAATACCGGAACTAGTGTTACATAGCTTAGTGATCAGATTGTACACATGAACACATGTGAAAGTTATTGCGGCAATATTATCTGTTTCTGCTCTTGAATTAAAATTATTATTGCGTGTGCTGCACTGCAATTATTTTTTATTTGTTGCAATTTGCAACCTAACTGCAAAATTTGGATTGCTAATAGTAAAAGTTTTCTATATTCTAATAGTATATTGTGTATCAAGTGCCGAAAATAGCATCTTACATGCGAGTGTTTTATTTGTGGCACGACCCGAAGGGGAGTGCTGCAGAAAAACATGAGCATGTAAGAGCATTTTCGCACGTGGTGCACACTATACTTTTTCTACGATCATTTTTTTAAATTATGTATTAAATACGTTCTCCAAAAATGATTTTGTTCTTCTATAAAATTTCCAATCAATGAGTTTCCGATAAATGTCATCGTACCTTTTGCGGGATTTTTCGGGCAATAAATTTTTGCAGCTATTGCTGGCTGCTGCAATAATTTCTGGAGGTGTACATTCAAAAATTTCTTCTGTATCACTCATTTTCTTGTTATCTTGTTATTTTTATTTCAGTGAAAAGTTTTAAATTGACATTTAAATAAACAGGATATCAAGGTAACCTAGGTAACTAAAACAAAGCCTACAAAGATGAATAGATACACATGCATTTTCGGGCATTTTACAAGCGTCCATACATGCACTTTCGTGCATTTTACATTCATGCTCTTTTCTGTTGTTTGTAATAATCGATTTTCGGAGTGAGCAGTGATATTTCGAAAATGCGATTTTCGATAGTGAGCGTAGAAAAAATAAATTGCAGTATGGTATAACTTGAGTATGAAAGTTTACGTTTAAATTACTTTATGATCGTTGTTTTTTTTCATAGTAACTCAGAGTATTATCAAATACCCAGACAAGTGTTAATTTTAAAATTCTAGAAAAACATGAGCATTTCTTTCTTAAAATACACGTACAACTGTAGTAAAGTTAGATATGCCAATATAACAATAATTAATTCGTGTAAGCTTTACGCAAATTTCGTATCATAATCTTATCTAATCTAAAGTACGAATATTTATTAAATGTACTGCATAAAATGAATAAAAATAAAGAAGGTAACATAGCGCAATAACAATATTAGATTTAGAATAAAACGTTAACAAAATGTGGAATAATGTTTGGTAAATATTTATATAATAGCTCTTGTATGATCTAAAGAGATAATGATGTTTGAGTTTATGATCCTCACCTAAATATTTTGTTAGACAAAGATATATTTAATGTGAAAGCTTGCTTAGAAACTTTGTAATTTGTATACTAGGAAATATAGTATGTGATGAGTTTTCAAGGTCGACCAGATCATTTTCTAATAAATTAAGTTCAAATATAATTTTGTTATGTAGTTTATTGTCGTTCATTCCTTTTTCTTCATTTGGTTCATCATTTTCGTTTACTACTCTACACTTCTTACAAAGAGAAATAGCACTTTCCGTTTTACTAAATATATTTATAATTCTGTAAATCATACCACAGTGCAGGAATAGGGCGAACCTGCGCTAAATAAATTTTTTAATTGATATAAAAAAATAAAAAATTTAAAAAAATACCATTTTATTCATTGAATTTTATCAAGTTAATAATAATTAAAAACTGTATAACAATGACAAATATTATCTGTCAAACTCTAACAATACGACTGTTTTCAACGTATTTTTTTTTGTTAAATTCTAAATTTCATTCTACGTCTATCTCATGACTGAAATGTATTACAACAAAAAGTATATGCCAATTTCATGTAGATTTTGTTCCTGAGCATTTTTTATAATTACACTTATGTTCGAAAATTCATAAAAAACGAACTGTCACCTAATCGAAATTTTGACATTGTGTTTTCTAGGTCCTGTAAAAAAGTAGACATCCGGTACATGCATATTTATGTTATAGGAAGTGATTAAAACATATAATTTTTTTTATTCAAGTCCAATATAATCTTTATTCATGTAATATAATATGTAATTACTTGCGTACTTGATAAATAAAATATAATGAATATTGTTAAAAATACAGAAACACAATTAACTTTTCCTATTTCGCGTACACAAAGTCAATTTTGTGACACTGTTTTTCTCAAAAACAATGCTACAAAATTGAATTTTGTGCAACTGTTTTTGGGGAATTTATTATTTGTAAAATTATCAGTCTGTCAAACTTGGGGCTATCATTGCTCACGTAAAATTATTGAATCGGAGCCCCTGCGTCGGGGTTGCGGCCTGGGACCCGATAGGCCCCGCGGGCAAAGCCCTTTGGTGACCAGTGGTATATTAAACATGCAGTACAATTTTATTTTATTTTTATATTTATTGAATTTATCAACGTGAAGTTATACTCGTATTACAAAAAAGGTCATTGTAACACTAGTTGTTCAATATACTATTTAAAGTAAATAATTACTGATAATATTGAACAACATGTCCATCCAGACAAATTTTCACAATATACTCGTTTGTATCTGAATCATAATAATACCCTTCCAGTTTCAGTACCATTTTCCTAATGGAAAAAATTGTGCCAAGTTCGGGTCTATGGTCCCATTTTCTAAAACGTATTTACCCTAAAATAAATTTAAAATTTAGTAAAACATGGCTGTAAAGTAACTCTCAGTATAATTATGTTATATATGTTCCTTATACCGTAAATTTATATTTTAATCATAGGATTTGTAATCTTTACCTTACGCAATGGACATAACATTGGTGGTTTATAGGCATACGTCATTGTTGAAATCATCGTTCCATTTGACTTCAGTAATGGGCATGTGTCTTTCGTGGATAACGTTGTGAAATATGCACAAGAATCTAGTTGCTCTTTATTGGAACAGCGAGTCACTTTTATTACCACCTATTACACCAAATATTTAGATATAGTTTTTGAATTACAAATAAGACGTACGTCATAATCTTAACATACATAGTAATAGATAAAAAAAAATGTGGTCGATTTATTGACATATATAATGGAACTGAGGAATAAAAGGATTATCTCTTCGAGTGCTGCAACAATTTTTAGTTATGTTTGTTATTCATAACACAAACATACCAACAACCACTTTTCTCGAACTGTTTCTTGGCACAGAACTTTCGCCTTAACTACTTTCATACAAGCATGTTTCTTCTTCATGGTCGGTACTACATGTTCATGCAACAAATTACACAGCCCCACAAAAAAATTTATTTTTAAACTGCTATCGAGACAATTTTAGAAAGAAGAATAATAAGAGCAAAAATGGGGCCGAAGAAGATAAATGAAAATGAGTGCAGACAATTGATGAACTATGAAATCGACTAGATAATGGAAAACTAAAATATAGTGCGTACTATTAAAGCAATGAGGATAAGATGAATGGGACACTTATATAGGAGAGAAAATAATGCATTAATAAGGATGATAACGGATTGGAACCCAAGCTTTGACAAAAATAGAAGAAGACCGAAAAATAGATGGAAGCTCAAGTAGAAGAAAAATGAAGAGCAGTGGAAAAAGTTAATTACAGACAGGAAGAAATGGAGAAAAAGCACTGTGAAAACCTCAAAAAAATAAGGACTAATGCACCTAAAAAGTTGATTTTAGACTTCTGCTGAGCTGCAGAACAGCTGCAATTTAACTATGAAATATATCAACTTATTATTATTATTATTTTCGAGATAACTCTATGTAATTTTCGACACTGAATCTAAATACGATAAAAAAATCGTACCGCCTAAAATCAACCTCTATCGCTAGAAAACACCCCCTCAATAGGATAAAAATGTGTTAATACTCCACGAATAGTAACTTAATAAATCGAATTAAATATAAACATTCAAGTATATAACACATAATCATATAGTTAATACTACTTTCCATTGAAAATCACCCCCATGAGTGGATGAAAACTACCCTTCATACAAAAGGAAAGTTAAAATAATGCAGTTATTGCAAAAAATGTTTACGATATCCAGTTTTTTGGAAAGAGCGAGTAATTGCATTAGTCTCGATTCAATGCTCAATATTAACCCCTATAGAGTGGTGGAAACTACCCCTAGATTAAAATTGCAAGGATAATCTGGGAAAAATCATGTCAACGTGATTTCTACTTTAATATGAGCTAAAATTAGATAAAGATCTACAGCACTTAAACTTGATGATAAATACTCGCGTAGCCCCAACTTAAATTCAGTGATACTCTCTCACAAGGGAGAGTGAAAACTACCCCTCGTATATGGCGCACCTTGTAAAAATTGCAGTGAATGTAATAAAAGCTTAAACGTCTCAGATTCTATCCGTGCCTTCATACGTTCATCAATACTTTTGTAACAACATATCGATATAAAAATTAAATTATAATTGAGACATTCTATATCTCTGACACCTCATTTCTAGGAGTGTGCCAAATATCGATATATCGATAAGTATCGATATTTTTTTAAATTATCGAATAAATTTAATAAATTTTATTTTATCGATATATCGATAATCGATAAATATCGATATTTATCGATAAATATCGATACTTATCGAATAATATCGATAAATATTGATACTTATCGAATAATATCGATAAATATCGATACTTATCGATAAATATCGATAATTATCGATAAATTTCGATAATTATCGATAAATATCGATAGTTATCGATAAATATCGATAAATATCCATAGTTATCGATAAGTATCGATAAGTCTCGATAAATATCGATAAGTATCGATAAATATCGTTAGATATCGATAAGTATCGATAAATATCGATAATTATCGATAAATATCGATAAGTATAGATAAATATCGATATTAACCGATAACTATTGATATGTATCGATATATATCGATAAATATCGAAAAATAAAGATAAATATAGAAATGTATTAGTAAATATTGATAAATATTGATAGATGTGGATAAATATCGAGAATTACCGATAAATATCGATATGAAAATTTATTTATCGAAAATAATTATAATTTTGTATCGATTCTACGAAAAAAGTATAAGTATCGATAATTTGATAAATAACTTAAAAAATAACAATATTTTGAGTAGTTGATAACAAATTATCAAGTAAATCCCAACATGGTCAAATATGAACAAGCAAATATCGCGCTTATTTATAGATTTAGCAAATTCTGCCATATAACATGATTTATACTTTTGAAACATGTAAATGGTAGCGGATTAGTGAATATAAATTTGTAATATAAAATAAATAAATAAAATAAATATATCATTACGCCATTTACCCATTGTGGGTGTGGCACTCTGCTTATGCAGATCTTGGTAGGTTATATATTTTTACGTATGAAATGCGGTTACCAGCCGTCAAGTCATAGCCCCCAAAGCTGTTAGTGGAGGGGAACCACAGGGCTAAATTTAAATTGGCAACTGTCAGCTGTAATATCGTATTCGATTACCAAGTAACTAATAACAGATTTGAAATAAAAGATATTATAATTTTTAATATGTACAAAGTAGGTACGTAAATTTTGCTGTGTAGGTTTTCTTTTTTCTATAATTTAATTAATGATTATTCCAATGATGTTTTATCTTTTTGTAACATTGCCAGTATCTTTCTGCTCCTGTCGCCCATGGTTATTATTGTTTGAACTTTGTTCAAATACAGTGAGCATCATTTCCTCAAATATCACTATTTACCGCGTATCCACCGGTGGCTCACGACGGCAGACGGTTATATGTTAAAATTATTACTCATGACGCCCGGTAGGTTACGGTAAAAAAAACTCAAAAATAGGCAAAAATAAATCAAAATCCCTAAAAACAGTAATTATTATCATTAAAAATGCATATAAATACTATTTCCAGTGAAAATAATATGTTATTTGGCGGAATTTTGTAAATTAGCTCACGTCATGAACCTGTTAATATCATTATTTTCAAATAACAATAATTTAATTTATCTGTATATGTACGAATATATCAACATTTAACGAATTAATAATACATTTTTGCAAAAATCGATATTTATGACAAATTTCTATACTATTCGATAAGTATCGATATTTATCGATATTTATCGATAATTATCGATATTTACCAATAATTATCGATATTTATCGATATATATCTATACTTATCGATAATTATCGATATTTATCGATACTTATCGATAATTATCGATATTTATCGATACTTATCGATAATTATCGATATTTATCGATACTTATCGATATTTATCGATAATTATCGATATTTATCGACAATTATCGATACTTATCGATATTTATCGATAATTATCGATAATTATCGATATTTATCGATACTTATCGATATTTATCGATAATTATCGATAGTTATCAAATATCATTCGATATATCGATAAATATCGATATATCGATATATCGAATATTATCGATACTTTTTCAATATCGAATATCGATATTAAATTTTTCATTTGGCACACCCCTACTCATTTCTATACAATACCAATCACCCAATCTACATTCTACTCTCACCGCGGCAACTGTCGTAAATATTTATATAAATTAATAATTGTAAGAGACATAAAAAATATTAATCACGACTAATAAGTAAAGAAATCTTTATGAGAAAATGTATATTTGATTGCTATATTGAAATTGGAACAAAACAAATAACGTTTCGGTTATACCATCAGTTAATTCAATATACAACTCTTGTTTCAAATGAGACGCACTATATTTACTAGTAGTATAGGTTTTCTTAATTAATTTTATTTAGTTACCTTTATTCGATTAATGTCCCGAAATATTTGAAAAGTAGTATTTATATATGTAATGTGGTTCATAATTGTAAGAATTGGTTGCTGCATACGAAATGGAGAATTTCTAGGACGACCACATTCCTCAAATCTGTCTATTAATATTGATTTCTGCATCAGAAGAAATTGATTACATTTACATATATGCTGAAAATGTTCTTTTACTTGACGACTTTTCAAAAGAAACAAATTGTTGTGTACAATATGAAAATTAAAATTATTTTTATAAATCATTTATTTTTCCACTGATTTTTAATACTGCTGGTTTATTTAAATGTAAAGTTAGTCAATGTACATCTTCAGCTAACATGTAAATATAGTGATTAGAAATTGTTTTTTTTATTTATTAATTCAATTAAGTACCTTATTTTCACTTTTTTCAATCGAAAAAATTAAAATTGTAAATATAAGTATATAATATTTCATTATTATGTTCGTGTTCTACGTGTTACTTAGTAATAAAGCTAATTTTTTAATCTGCCAAATTAAATAATTATTTTATTTTTCATAAAAATTTACTGAATTGGGTTTGAATGTAACGACCTTTAATAATTTGTTGATTTGTTTATCAAGCAGGAAAAAATTAAAATTTGAGTATCGGAACAAATATTATCTTGATAAACGTAATTAACCTAAAATTGTATTTTTATTTTCTATTCAAACAATGCAGAGCGAAAATATTATGAGCACATTAGACAAGTCTTGATTTAATAAATATATTACTTCGTTATTATATATATACCGGATGTAGAGTAGATATGTGGCGTATAGGAATTTTAATGTAATTTTGTTATATTGCTGTATTTACTATATAGCAATACTAGCCCAAATATTTATCGAAAAACTATTTTGAAAACTGCCTCATACAACTGTAGAACATGGGCGGTGACTATAGGGATAAGGATAATAAAAGGAGAAAACTTTTTTGAAGGAAAGGAAAAAACCAGTCGTGGTTAAATTGGAAGCAGATGACTTGGGAGCTGTTCAGTCATGACACTCGAACACTCTAAACACTTGTAAAGATGGGCATTTTTATTAAATTGCAAAACTTCTTACTGACTACCTTATCGTTGCACTAACTTATATAATACATTAAACTAACTTAAAACTACGCAAAAATACATTTTTTACGTAGCACGACTATATTTTAATTTCACGTCGGCCCGGCTAACGAACTGTCTTTTTGAACTGACGTTGGAATCTATTATATTGGGTGGACAGGGATGCAAGGTTCATCGGTCATGACAACAAATATTCTAATCAAAATATACCTATGACCGATGATCCATGTCACAGAGAGCCTGGGGAAACTAATCCACTAAACGTTTACGTAAAACAAACTACGACAATTTAAATATCCAAAATCAAACTAATTATTTCATCATTGTTTAGTTTTCCAGTTCAAATCTCATCTTGTTACACAACAACGTGCAGATTTACTTGAGTTCAATAATGAGAGTTATGATACCTCTCCCACGATTAGGTCGCACAGATCCTGTAACTCGAAGACGCTGGACTATCCTTACAAACAAACGGTGAGTAAGTAATCGCCATAAAAGATAACGTTCAGCATAGAGACGTCGTGCCAATAACGAATTTTGCCCTGCTTCTCCATAAATTAACACCATATCCACTAATTCGCTGTTACTAAATGCATCCATTTTAACAAAAACTATACTACATTGCTATTCACTGTAAAATTAGAACACTGCACCAGCAAAGATAAATGATAAATAACAGCAATGATGACGAAAGAATCCTTACCACCTATCAAATTAATTTAAATTATTAATTACACAATATTAGACATCTGTTAGTATTATATACTATGTAAACAATAACTTTCATTGTAGAAGATTTGAAAAATATTATTAAAAATAAATACAACCAGTAGTGGCAAAAAATGTTTGATTGAAATTCCATGCATTTTTTGCGAATTTAAAAAAAAATTGTTTTATAATCAGCACGTCGTACAGTATATATCCTTTAATTTTTTCGACTAAGTTTTGGAACATCCTGTATAAAATATGATTAGTAAAATAACTATGTTTACCAAGGTAATATTTGTACCAATATTAAAATTTTAATTTTTTCCTGTTTGATAAACAACTCAACAAATTATATGAAGTCTTTGTATAAATCCCAATTAAGTGAATTAGTATGAAAAATAGAATAATTATTTCTTCTATTTTTATATTTTTTAATTATGGAAAAAATACCAAAAATACCTATGGTTGCATAAATCGTAAATAATTTCCATCATATTGTTTTTCTTTTTATGTTATTACTATTCTTTTCTGGTATTTCTCATTATGTAGTTCTTCTGTTATTATTAATTTCTTACTAAAACACGTTATTTTAGATATAAGAAGGTTGCGACGTACGCAATAATCGTATTAATAGTTGTTTATTGCATACCCTACTTCAATATTGTAAAATTATTTCTGACTTTTAATACAATTTTTCTCAAAATAATTGTTATACAACCTCATATCATATTTATATTGTTGAAATCAGAACAAAATTCTCTATTTAATGGACCAAAAATTTATATAGGTTACCATTTAAAAAAAATTAAATTTTATTCTATAGTTTGAGAACCACTTATTTAATTTTCTGTGTGTTATTTTTATTAAATTGAGCACTTTTTCCTAGTTATTTTTTGTATATAACATTTTTCTCTTAAGTTATTAGTTCGCCCAAAAAATCGGTTGTTTTAAAGGAAATATCCTGTATATATTATACATATAATATTCTTCGAATGTTCTTTGTTCGTTGGTGTTCTAAGTGCGTGAATTCTGTTCGTAGAGAGTGTATCGTTACGATGAGCAGAGCATTATGTAAATGCACCCCGCGGTTTCGGTAAGTGACGCAGGGCGCCGCGACGCTAGGTGCACGTGGCGATGCCACTAAGATGTACTACTTTCATCGAGTGCTATATTTGTTACCATTTTTATCCCCCCTCCTAAAAAACTAATAACAATTTTTACACGATACAAAATTCAAAAATTGTGACTTATGTTACCTACATTTTTCTTAGCTTAATTTAACATAAATCAATTATTTATTCAGATAAGTTTGAATAACCTTGTAGTTCTCAGTAAACTACCATATCTCGTTAATTGATTGCTACCAAAATCTAATAAGCTCGTAACGTGAACATCCAAATATTAAATATGAAATTGTATTCCAAAAATTCTAAAACACATAATCGAAATTTTTGACTCGTACCTCCTTTCCGTAAGTGTGGGAGGTAAACATATGTAATTAGATATGCTACTATTACAATAATTAATTCGTGTAAGCTTTACGCATCATAATCTTATCTTATCTAAAATACGAATATCTATTAAATTTACTGCATAAAATGAATAAAAATAAAGAAGATAACATGGTGCAATAAAACTATTAGATTTCGAATAAAACGTTAACAAAATGTGGAATAATGTTTCATAAATATTTACATAATAACTCTTGTATGATCTAAAGAGATAATGATGTTTGAGTTTATGATCCTCACCAAAATATTTTGTTAGACAAAGATATATTTAATCCGAAAGTTTGCTTAGAAACTTTATAATTTGTATACTAGGAAATATAGCATGTAATGAGTTTTCAAGGTCGACCAGATCATTTTCTATTGCAAGTAATATGTAAATAAATTTAGTTGAAATACAACTCTGATGACGATATAATCATGTTAATTATTTTGCAACGATGGCCATTGTTTTTAGCCATTGGAATTGGTAAGTTTACCAGTAAAACTATAAATTGTCTTAGCTTTCTTAAAACAAAATTAGGGCAGTTTTTCTAGTTAAAATGAAAATTGATATCGAATAGCAGTGTTTTTTTTAAATCTCGCTTTGACAGGTACGATAAGAGATATTCATCAGAACTGTAGTACAAATATTTAGATAAAAAATTATAATTTGAAAGGTTTTTCTAAATAAACATATCTAGTAAGTGTCATAAAACATGTTTTGTTTGTGCATTTGACAGTTATCTTTTATAACAACACTTTTTTTTTTATTATTTTTTATTATTTTTAAAAATTCGTACCGGTAAATAAAATTTAATTGCTATGCGTAATATCATCTTGTATCAGGCGTTTGTTACCATTAATTAAAATTAGAATCTTGATGTTTTGCAGTTTTTGTTTACATAATTTTATGTATTATATTAACAAAATTTTTATAGTGTAGAACTATGAACTAGCAATAATTTATTGTAGAACATATGTTCTTTGTTAAATATTGTTAATATATTCCGAAAATAATCTTTATCTATACGCATTGATGAAGCATTTTATGAATATTATAGTTTGTGCATGGCATTAAAGTTATTTTTAAATACAATATATATTTATTTACTACAATTTTTATTGGGATTCTATAATAAGAAAAACTTGTTTTACAGCATTGGTAGCAATAGAACAAGCAGGTATTTTGAACGGTTGGTCATCACCAGTATTAGCTCAGCTGCAAGGCCCAAACTCTACCATTCCCATTACCAATGACGAAGGTTCTTGGATAACAACAATACTGCCCTTAGTCAGTTTCTTCTGCACTCCTCTTCCAGCGCTAACTATGCACTTCTGGGGTCGTAGGATTTCCATTTTACTATTAATAATTCCTGTGTTGACATCTTGGATCCTGATAGCCACAGCAACAACCACCACTCAACTAATAGTTGCAAGAGGAATTGCCGGAATGAGTACTCCATTTTTGTTTACCATTATTCCAGTTTACTTAGGAGAAATTTCTCCTGATAATATCAGAGGAGCCATTGGAATTTCCATGAATGTCGTGCAAAATATTGGAACGCTTTGGATCTACTGGATTGGAAGTTATCCAGATTTGTGGGTGTCATCTTTAGCGTGTTCATTGCCGTTATTAGTTGTAGTAGTTTTTTATAAATGGCTACCGGAATCTCCGTATTATCTAGTGGAAAATAACCGACAAGCGGAAGCAAAGGAAGTGTTAGTAAAACTTAAATACTCTGAGCCGGACGAAGAATTGAAGAAAATAGAATCAACTGTAAGTACTAAATCGGATAGTAATACATTTAAAGAAGTTTTGACTAAGTCTGGACATAGAAGAGCACTTTTAATAACTATAGGAACTTTTACTTTTGCGCAGTTAACTGGTGGAATAACTTTTCTGTTTTACGCTCATCTTATCTTCCAAAGAGCAGGAAATGTTTCTGCTAATATGATGTCTATAATAAAAGCAACTTTACAATTGATAACTTCAATCGGCGCAGCATATGTCGTTGATAGTATTGGAAGAAAACCCTTACTAATAATTTCTTGTGTCGGATCATCGTTCTTCATGTTTTGCGAAGGCGTTTACTTCTATCTTCTCGACCATAACTATAACGTTGACAGTATTTGGTGGCTACCTCTTGTATCTATGATTTTGTTTAATATTTCTCAAGTAATCGGACTCACTTCGATATCTCTGACGTATTTAGGAGAATGTTTTCACCCACAAGTGAAATCTGTGGCCGTTTGCATAAGTAAAGCTTGGCTAGCCCTAATGGTGTTTATCGTAGGTAAACTGTATCAAGTAATGACTGATGCATTAGGTAGTTCTGTTCCATTTTTTGTGTTTGCTTTTGTGGGAATACTTGGAGTCATTTTTGTTGTGTTCGTTGTGCCTGAAACTAAAGGCAAGTCTTTAGAAGAGATTCAGTATTATATGGAACATAAAAAATTTAGAGATGTAACAAAGTGAAAGTTGATACAGTCTACCAACACTATCAAATATTAACAAACGTTTTACCATGCTTAGACTGATATGTCTATTGCTTACAAGTCTATCACAGCAAAGAGTTTAAATATCAAATTAGACAGCAATATAAGGTCGATGCACTACAACCCGGAGCAACAAATGTAGGAATATTTGTATTATATCAACAATTAATGGTTACATAAACATCTGAGATTATACTAACTGTGTGTTAAAATTAATATAATTTTGTTTTGTAGTATGGGTCCTAATCAATCATTACGGTGATATTATCAAACTAGATTACTCTCGTTTGATAATCTTTACAAAAATTCTTCATAACCTTCATTGCCTGACATTACGATCCTTGTAAAAAAAAAAAATAGCTGTTAAGTACTTCAATATGTAATACTTTTATGATGTAGGTATATTTACATTTTGCTTGTTGTTATCTTTGTTATTTTGGTAAATATTAATATTTATTTTGTATTAAATTTACTCCAAAATAACAGTAAATAAATATTACATTTGTTTTATTGTTATGTATAAAATAACATAAGCTTACAGAAGATTTTTGTGTGCTGAAATTAAACAATGGTTGTCTTATTTTATTAAAAAATATTTTTCTGCCTATTGTTCTAAATTTACACTGTGTCATTCGAAATTTGAATTAAATAATTTCAGGTAGAAAATCAGCGTCATAGATTCCTAATCAAGTGAGTTACAATTTTTGAACTCATTTAAATATTGTATTAACATTCAAAAATAATCAAAACCAAACGTATGGTTTACCTTTTTTTAGTATTTTTTATGTTCAGTTATATTTATTAATTCGTTAGCATTAAAATGAAAAATCTAGTCATGCGATATGGCAGCATTGGTTTTGTATAAAGATGGGCGAATACCATCCGCGAATTCTCGAATACCTAACATAATTAACATCAAAACAATAAATTCGAATACTTCGAATGTTATACAATATATGCATTTAGCGCTGTGTTGAGTAAAGAGGTATATTTTAATTTTACATATTTTTTCTTTAGTTTTTTATAGTTTACATCTGTTAAGATAGAAAGACTCGCTATGAAGTAAGTATAATAGTTTATTAATTACTATTTATTCAATAAAAATATTCGAAGTACCTATTCGAGTATTCGAGATATTCGATACTCCTAGATCCAATAATTCGAAAAAACTAATATTCGCCCATCTCTAGATTTGTACAAGTCAATATATCGTGAACGACAAAACGCCATTTGCGTGATTAAATCTTTCTATAATTTTAAATTTATACATTTTTTCTTATTTCGTTTAGCATATTCGGGTGAAATAAATATTCTGATCGTTCATAAAGTAAATCTCATGTCGAATAGCTGATTGCACCGTTGCCACTTTACTTCATATATTCGCAATGACTTCAAAAATGAAATTTTTCTTGGAACTATAAGTTTTAATATACGATTTCTCAACAATTATTATGGTGACACACAGTTTTTATATTTTTAATAAATGTAGTAAATATCAAAGTATAACATATTTATTTTCCAAACATTTGTTTGTTTGTTAGGATATAATATTTCTCATCGTTTAATGAAACTACTGCCTATTTCCATATGCGTAATGCATTTCGGTGTCATCTTTAATGCAGCTATTTGAATGCTTGCCTGAAATTTTGGTCCCTAGTTAAACAAATAATTATTATTTGATAAATAGTTCCGGGGTAATACTTTGAACGTTTCGAGGTAATACTCAAAAATTACCCCAGAATGCTTCCTATCACAATAACTTACGAGGTCTTGAAAATGATATTAGCTTTGATCTATTGTAAATAGAATGCAATAACAGGTAAATGATGACTTTTTATTAATTTAATATTTTATGAATTTCTTATATTATAATATAATCGGTCGATTTACTGACTGTTCTTTTGCATCGACGAAGAAAACGATATGTACGCCACTGGATCATGTAGAATCTCCCCAGTTGGTCGCGAATCGCGATCCTCCGATCCCGACATTCGTTTCTTGCATTCCGCTCCATTACACGTAATGCCTTTTAATTATGATTGTGTTCGTACACGACACCAACACCGATTCCATGCCGCACTAAAAACAATTATTCCCCTTAAAAATACACTAGCGGCGGCCGCGCTCGTTTTACAGCCGAACTTTTTACCCGAGACGCCATTTCTTTCAAATAAATCGCCGCATCGCTTCGCCTGCTTCTCATTATGGGGGAATCGCGAGAATTTACTAGCGAAAATGGAATAGTTGGCTTTGGAAGTGGATGGAAATAAGTTTTAGTAATGCGTGCGCACCGACACCAACACCAGGATATTTAACTAAGTGTTTGAATATTGATGCTGCTAAATTAAATAGAATTTGGGGGATTTCAAATGTAGGTATTACGCATATTTAATATTCATCCACTTTGTTCTACAGTGCGAATTATGACAGTAATTAAGGAAAAAAAAATTATGTACGTGTATTTATATCTGTTAAAGCACAATGTGACAGATTGATTTGTATAATGATTTTTGCATTAAGAATAGGTTGTTCTGGTGTAATTTTGTAACTGGCCACCATTTCTTCTTTAAAAGAAAGTAATTAATTTCGGGAAATTGCTTATATCAGTATTATTTCTAACCATCAACATTCCCTTCAATATCGAATATCGCCCAAATGATAGCTTGCATATTTACTAGCAGCACAGTTTTCGTGTATTTTTTAACTTATTTCACACTACTTGCTGAAAGCTTCGAATTGTTTTTATATTTTTTTCTAGATTTTATCGACAGTAGTTCCACTATGGCTTCTTCAAATTATCCATAATGAAATGTCACTCAAACTAAACACAAATTTTCACTTCGATAATGGTATCTAGGCAACCTACCAAATTTGATTAGTGCTATCGTTGTTATGTATGCCATACATTTTCAACATCCTTTAAAATTAATCATTATTCATAATGTATTGTTGAAACGAGGGTTGGAAATGCAAAAAATGGTGTATATGCCACAGGACTGAAGTGCCTTTAATCCCTCAGGTGAAATAAACTTCACCCTCGGGATTAAATTATGCACTTCAACCCTTTGGTATATAAACTACTATTTGCGTAACAAGCAAGAGTAATTATTTTATGGTTTTGAAAAATCCATCTAAGGATCTCATGTTTTAGATTTAGACATGTTTACCACGGAGAAATGTACCCTTAAAAGCTTGATATATAGATGGGCAATATTTTTAAGACTAAAATTGAAATTATTTGAACAAAACTGATATTTTTTTTTTGGGATTAATGATCAGTCATTTACTAAGTAGTGAGTGAACTTTTCAGCTACAAAGCATTTACATTTTATCTAAAATAAATTAGAAATATGTGTCACTTAATGGTAGTTACTACTTATTACATCGTAATGAATTCAATGCCAATGTCAGTGGCGCAACTACCGCCGGTCTGAAATCCATTCCATCAGGGAGTTATAAACTTAGTCCTGATCGAGTATTTTACTCTTCCGGGAGCTACTCGGTCATTATTGTTTTTAACTATTCCCGTGACGGTTTCGATTGCAGAGAGATCCTTTTTAAAATTGAAAATTATCAATTTGTTTTTTTTAGAAATTCGATGAGCAGGAGAGATTGGCGGACTTGACTTTGTTGTTCATAGAGAATGAGATAACGAACACTGAGAACTGCGTCCTAGACTGAACACTGCGATCGATTCCGTACTTGTAAATGCGTAAATGAAGTTTGATATAAAAATGTAAGATGCCTTTTTTTGTTGTAAAATAAAATTTGAGGAGAGCCCCTACTACGACTCTGACTGGGAGCCCCGGAATGGATAGTTACGCTACTGGCCAATGTCACAATATTCTGTATACCTATATAAAAAATAATATTCTTGGTGTTGGTGTTGGTGTTTCTAATAAATATACGAGTATTTCATTACACTGCAGAAGAGAAGTGTATTTTTTCTTTGTCGTATTTTAGCCCTCGCCTACAGCTCGTGCTATCCACGGGGAAAAAAACCTTACACTTCTCTATCTTATTGATTGTAGATATACTATTCTTTTTAGTTCACTCACCTAGAGAAAGGATAAAAGACTAATAATTAAAAATAACATTTCTACATGAACAACCATTTTGAGGTTATATATTATTCATCTGTCAGTTTTGAAATCTAAAAGCGGCGTCAGACGATAAAAGTAGTCTAATAGTAATTATTATAAAAGTGTCTTACCAGTAACTTTGACGCACTTTTGCCAAATAGTTATGCCCAATAATTTTTATAACAGTTCGGTTAAAAAAATGGTTCATGTTCTTTTTCACTGATTACATTTGCCATGAAAAAAAAAGATTGAAAGCACTCAAAGTTAAACAAAAACGTCGCTTTTGGGTTAGTAAATTTTTATTAGGCAGACCTAACTACATACAGAAAACATACAAATTTTTTACAAAATCGTCCGAAACACTTAACTCGTCAACTATTTCAGCGATGGCGTTCTTCTTTTCTGGTGTATTTTATATTCTTCTAATCTTATACTCCATATACATACACTCATGATTCTTATATAATTAATTAAAATGTTACATGGTTTTTTACTAAATACGATTTTATTCTGAAATTACTATAACCACAAGTAGAACGAATTCTACTCACAGAGCTACATACGAGCTACTGCTATAGCAGCTGTACATACCACCACTATAAAATAAAAAAAAACTTCACAAATAATACGCTTATAGATATTCTTAACGACGTGTTTACAATGCATTTAGAAAAAGACTACGCACAACATTGTCTAGTGATGATATATGAGAATATTTTGATTAACAGACTTCTAACGAAATGTTCAGAGGTCTATAAATTGTACTTTATCTGTGCTAAATGTATTAAAATATAAATTATACTATTATCAATAGTCAATTCTTATATTTATTACCGATATACATACGATATAACGTTCCCTATAAACAACTTTAAAGAGTATTTATTATACAGACAAAAATGTTTCAAATAAAAATTGTAGTTTATTTTATTTTGATAAAATTAATTACCGCGTCGACTTGCAATCAGAATTTATTCGATTCGTTATTCACTGTTAAAATTTTTGGCCCGCCACAATACTTTCCTTATCTATATATGCGATGAGGTAAAAAGAAAAGAAATTGTGTAGTTAAACATGTATTTTTTGTAAAAAGAAACAAACATTTTTGCAAATTATTTGAAATGGCAAGTGAGTATATTTGATAGTTTTGCTGAGGCATCCGTAAAGCTTTATATATTCCGGTCGTCAAGTGACCTGTTTCTTGTCAAAGCGCGCGTCGTTTGATACACGTCGAGCGGCGAACAGACAGCGCGCATTTTGGCGGCAGCGATGTTTGTTTTTGTTTGAAATTCGCCGTACGGCGCGCGGGCCTCGGCTAACGTTGTTTCGTTCGTGTTTGGTCAATTTGTTTGGCCGGCGCTGGACCCAACTCCGTCTCCGGCGATGTCGCCTGACGTCACATCCGCTGTCGCCACTAATCAGCCTCAACGTGCGCTCCTGAATGCGAATAGTATGGACTATGTTTTGCTAACTTCAGAAAATTTACTTGCTTTGCTTGCAGAATCTCGTTTTGCTCTGAATATTCTTAAGTTTAATGTTATTACACCAGGGCACAATTTTTTGTTTCTTGAAGGAAATGTTGATTATAATTAAGTTTTTTCTGTTTTCTAGTTAAGTTTAAATGAAGATTGTTTCAAACATTAGCCGTGAATCAGTGGGCTTGTAATTCAACTTGTTAGTGTAAAACTAGTTTATATCATTTAAAATGCAGGAAATTGCATTTGAAATGTATTCATGCATTATTTTGCATTCCTTCGTTTAAAGTTTAGAACGCAGTTCAGTAAGTCAATAGCAGCCCGATAGATTGCACCGCAATGTATGCAACACATATAACAAATGTACACTCCGTTTCAAAATTACTACAACGGAATACTATAAAAGATATATTCATTCATTTACTGCGTGGTTGGCAAAAGAGTTCGAGTAATGCTGGAATTTTTCATTGAGTTTTCTTGATATTAAAATTTCAGTCAATTGAACAACACCACTTCGAAATTTGTAATTATATTAAATATTTTTACGATTAAATATTCGCAATAGTTTATATTTGTCTAGTAAAAATGAATATACGGGTTTCTAAAATAATACATTTAACATTTAAATAAGGAAACAATTTTAATATAATTACACGAAAAAGAAATGGGTTGTTATTATAGCAAAAATTTATCTGACGTATAGTGACAGCAATTTAGCTATTTACAATAACAATGTTTATGTTAGTAACATGATATTATTTAGATTGTTGTAGCAGCAATCGAAAATAATATTATATTACTAATATAAATATTGTTATTGTACATATCTAAATTGCTGTCACTGTAAGTAAGATAAATTTTTGCTGTTGTAACAATCCATTTTCTTTTCGTGTAGTGTTCTTACTGTTCTTATAGCTAGTTTTACCATGTAAGAATAAAC
Organism: Poecilus cupreus; assembly: GCA_963942605.1. Taxonomy (NCBI): domain Eukaryota; kingdom Metazoa; phylum Arthropoda; class Insecta; order Coleoptera; family Carabidae; genus Poecilus; species Poecilus cupreus. The sequence continues at coordinate 14,658,269 of OZ012714.1, forward strand.
TTCTTCTTTCTCAAGACATCGAATAGCCTATGTGAGCGTAGAATATAGCTTTATGTGTCAGTTTTAATCTAGTATTTTCATTCATATTATTTTTCTTTCTTCTTCATTTTCACTAGTGTTCTTATTCGTTTTGTCGTATTTTCTCTAACCAAATGACTATAACAGAGAAATCGAGAAATGATACGAAAAAATCAGTTAAAAAGTAGTTTAGTTACTCTTACTGTATTATTTATTCAACTGAATAATTCAGTAATGTACTACGTATAATTAAGAACATGAATATTTGTTATTTAAGAAATAACTAAATGTTTCAATTAAAATAACAAAAAATTCAGTAAAATTGATTCATGGCCTTAGTTCAATCAATTGAGTAGTTAGGCAGGAATTGACATGTCAATCACGTTTTGTGATAAGGTCCCATAACTTAAAACTATTTGTATATAGAATACGGCTTGTGTGAATATAATTGTTGAAATATTTTATATAATTTTTTTAAGTGTCTTAATAATGTATTAAAATTTGAAATAATCGCATTACAATTTGTTTTACTTAAAAAACATGTCATATTTATCTTATGTCATAATAAAGCAAAGGACAATTTAACTTACATATCCAGTAAAAATTACCGAAGTATTCAGTTGTTTTGACCGAATTCTTCAGTTGCGAGTAAATTAACTGATTACTCAGATAAAATGACTGAACCGTAAAAATTTTTATTTTCTATAATTTTTACTTAGAATCTCATTCCGTAGTAGACATCAATAACCTTCATCTATAATATTATATATGTATGTACTACCGAAACTTCAACCATATGGCATATATTCCTAAGAAGGGCATATTGACCTCTACTAAATTTCCTTGCATTGTTACTATTACAAACACTTGTTACAACCAATAGTCGGTGCCCGCTAGCTTTATGGTTACCAAGTAATTGTATCCCAACTTGGAATGGTGACGGAGATTCAAACTCAATACCTTTGTGACCAGAGGCAAGCACTCTTACCGCTGCATCTATAATAATAATGCAAGAATGAGCAGTCGGATAATTTATATAAATTTAAAAGTTTTACATCGAAAACATTACTCCTTATGAATTCTGTTGCTCTTAATAAATATATGACTGCTAATCTATTCCAGAGTGGCTACTAGTTGGCATTAGAGTTTATATATTTAGGCTATTTCATAATTTGTTTGAGAAGCTCTATGCTTTTTCCAAAGTGAATTCACTACAAGAAAAAGAATATACCTATTAAATAACTATCTGCACAATTTGGAATATGATTTTCTGCAATATAACTTTGGAATCAGAGCCTAACGCTTACGCAGAAAACATTATTAATATATTTTAAAAGTTTTACAGTTGGTAATAAATTGAAACAAACAGTATGGTTTTGGTTTAGAGTGTACATCCGTATCTTTGCCGTAGCAGCAAACACATTCACACACACACACATACAAGCGATTCCGCAGAGTTGTTTCTAATGTTGGTATGACTTGCACGTCTTAAGTCGTTGTTTGTTAACCTCCCCGCCTGCCCCCGTGTCTGACTAGTCCCGCCCTAACAGTTGCCGTTGTCTTTTATTGCATGTTTCTCCCGTTTCTGCCTTTTCATTTCGAGACATCGTTGTTTACTCTTTACGCTACGGTACACATGTTCGCTCGCGACTCGCGATTTCGTCTCAGACCCCGTCAAATTCGGTGTATGGGAAATAGGTCCTTGACAAATCGCACCTGCACAATTATTGGTCCTCGGACTGATCTATCTCCGCATAATTGGTTGTCAGAAATATGCGATTGCACATATTTATACGTAATATTCAAAGTGTTTGAATACTTTTATGGTCACCACATTTCACTTTCATCATCGTACATATAAATTTATAACAGATTTTTCAGTTATACACTCATAAAAACGTTTTCTTGGAACAAGCAGATTCCTCTTAAATAAAGACTAAAACTTATTTGAGTAGTGCTAATCCGATTTCGTTTTCATTGAAAACATTTGTAGGTTTAATAAATATTCTTATATGAAAATAATATAGTTTTGAACTTTGAAGGAATATATCAAAGTATTCAATTTTTAGACTCATTATGGGGACGAAGTTGTGTGAATAGGAGTAGTTTTAATTCAAAATGATATCGTTTTAAATAAAAACGTTTTGCTTAAAACTAAAACGACTTTTTTCATTATTATTAAAAACAAAATTTAAAATATTTTTTTTTTCTTTCAATGCAGAAAAAAGAAGATAAATAAAATTTGTATTCAAAATTAATATTTTTTTGAATTGAACATATTCTTTTTGTATGAAATTAAATTTTCTTCAACGAATGCATACAAAAGGAAAACTGAAAAGTTATTTTTATGAGTGCATGTTTATTCTCATAGCAACAATAATTAATGAAATATTGAGAAAATTCAACGGACCTTAAAAAATATAAGTACATATTTCGAAAAGTATATTATATACCCTGAAGTCCGATATAGGTAAATAAGTTAATAATATAAATTTCACTCTTCAGCTTTAATTTGACACCAAACTTAAAAGTATTATAATTATTCTCTTATAAAAACAATTGATGCTTGCTCGCAAGTAATTATATTTTAATTAAACTCTCCACTTTAAGAGCTTTAATTTGATACCAAGCTTGATAGAAATCAATTAACTATTATAAATAACAATTGACGGTCGTCCGAATTTTTTTTTTATATTCAAATCATCTACCTTTGAGTCCTTTGATTTGATGTTAAACGCGATAAAATTTAATCTTATTTCAAAGTTTATGGTTATAGTAATTAACGTATCAAAGGTGTTATAAGGACAATAATGAGTAAAGTCAATCATGAAATGAAATAATCATTAGGTACAGCTAGTTTTTGTTTTCATAAATAATAACATAAAATAAACAGAAGAGCGAACAGGGGCTCTTGCAGTTTATAGTTACGAAAACGCAATGAGAACACACTAACCAGACAGAAGAGCCAGTGTCAGTCACTCTTTCACATAGCTCATAATACCGCCCGAAAATAATTTATAGATAATATTTCTTCTGTGACAAACCTAATCGTCGCGGAAAAAAATAATGAAAAATATGTAGATACTCTTTGTTTTATAATACCAACTTGGAAAAATAACCGTTACTCGCCGAGACCCAAAGTGCGTGAACATGAAAATTTGTATACTTTTCGTTTGTTACTGTGCGTGAACAATATTTTTGGTTCCGGAAGTAGGAGTTATCGTGATCCGAAAATCACTCACGCGCCCATCTTTATGTCGGACCGATATATGTATTATTTTATAAAAGATTTTTATAGATTTTTGTCCTATCATTATGTTTTATTAGAGAGATTAATCTATTTAATTGCAAACACTGTAACTAGGTAATGCTATATTCTTATTTGTCTTCAATACCGAATTGTTTATTTCAATATTTCTATCTGCCAAGAGAAGTAAGTGTTTGTATATTCTGTGCCCAATAGCAAACGTCAAATTTATAACACGCCCTGGGGCGATATTTGGTATATAACAGTAACAGTCCTGATAGAGGGTAGTTATGATAACAATAACGTAACGGTTGGATTCAAATCTTCGCATTTTCATGAAACTTATAATTTCGATGTTTTTCAAGTTCGTGAGTTTATCCACACAGATGTCGTTGATAAATTGGTCAAAAACTTAAATCATATATTTCCGTGAAAATCTCTCAATCGATTTATTTCATGATTGTTATACTTCTTTATACAATGTATAATATCAGAATAATGGATCAACGAGTTTAAAAAATTTTAAATTTAACTTTATACTACTAACCATAGATAATCAGTGGCTAATCATTATATTAAGTCCAAAAAAAATCAGAAATTGCAAGATGAACTTCCAAATGGAAAGTCAGTGATCACATTTCATACGTAAAAATATGTCAAATACTAAGACCTGCGAAATCAGAATCCCGCAATCAAAATAGTTACATGACATAGTGATTTTCCCTTAAATAATTTTAATTCTGGATGGAACAGATATAAAAAAATGTTTTATGTAAAATGTTAGGTACCAAAACCCTACTTATTTCGGAGAAGAAAATTATTTAAAAACTTATAAATTAAAGTATGAATTGCAATATTTTTCTGCAAAAAAATAATTTTCATTACCAAATTCTGACTTTAATAGTAAAACAATAAAAATGAATACAATTTTGGTATTGAACTTTTCGAAAACAACCTTTTTCTGGA